>JAKKPZ010000743.1:0-18446 GCA_022814885.1 Ditylenchus destructor | reverse complement strand
TCGCAACAGGGGGTCTAGCGTTGTCGTGCTGAAGGATGACCTTTGGCTTTTCGGGCCGCTTTTCCCTGATGGCTTGTGCAAGCCGGCGAAGCTGAGCACTGTACGTAGCAGCTGTGAGTCTCTCCTTTCTGCCCAACAGTTCATAATGGATCACGCCTTCCATATCCCACCAAACCGATAACATTAACTTTTTGCCCTAGCGATCAGGCTTCGGATCAGGTTTTGGCTTCTCTCCGGGTCCAAGCCACTGCTTACGACGGCAAAAGTTGGCGTGAAATATCCACTTCTCGTCCCCTGTTACTAGCCGTGGTAAAAAGGACTTACGATGGTAACGAGACAGTAAATTGGCTCATACGGACATTCGCTGCCATGTTGGCATCCAAGCCCCGTATATTTTTTATAGCCAAGTGCCTTTAAGTGACTTTCTACTGTGACATGGGAGCAGCCAAGCTCCTCTGCCAAATCACGCGTTGATTGCCGATTGTTGTCATGAAGAAGTGACAAAAGAGACTAATCCAATTATGATGGCCTTCCAGAGCGGGTTTATCTTCTAAGTCATTCTCACCTTTACGAAAACGTTGGAACCATTCGCGGCAAGTCCGTTCTGCAGTAGTTCCCGGGCCGTACACATCGTTAATTTTTTGGATCGTTTCGAATGCATTAGTACCACACCAATAGGTGCACGTTATTTTCCGAAATTGATATTTTAAGCAAAATAATGAGACCATCAAAAAATTTCCACATAGTTGGGAGAAATGACAGCTGTACTAGTCAATTACACAAACACTGCCCAGGCGAACTTTGAATGTTAGGAAAAAAGATAACAGCAAACAAAACGGCGGAGACTTTCTTACCAAACCAATACAATAGAAGCTACATAGATTTCTATGCAAAAAATAAAAATACACCATTTTGCCTTTGGTGAGGTTATAAATATTGGACGCAAAATTTAGGTATATTGCCGCGAATTTCAAACATATTATTGATGTTGTTCTGGATAGTTCTATTGAAAATATGTTTTTGGACGAGCTCTATAATCTGGTAAAAGCGATAAATGTTGTGAGCACATATATTTTACCGAAACAACCGTATATGGTGGTTATAATTATTGAACGCACTGTATTCATTAACGCAACTGATCATAAGCGAATTTATTATGTAATTTCACAATGTTAAAATCAAAAATTTGTGAGTTTAGATGTTAATTTATCTTTCCTTTCTCCAAAACTCAGCTGTCACACTTGACTTCATAGTTTGTTTTCGCGGCGATCCAATCGCAGAAGTATGAAACTCGCGCGTACACATCTGTGAAAATCATATTCGATTAGAACGTTAAATTAAATTAGATGTATTTCATTCTATTTACTGGCACTATTATTCCTTGAAAACCCGCCATAATGTGGTCACCTGAATATGAAAAATAAGTTTTTGCGGGTTTTGCAATGACTTTATTATGGATGCATATAATATATCGCCAAAAGCCAACTGCTCCCTCTAAGAGATCACACAAAGTTAAAAAGCGAGCTACGGAATATAAAATAGAGCGTTTTTGTATGGACAGGCTGGTAGTCCAAATGAAGGTTTTTCCCTATAGCTGCAAGCCTAAACATAAATGCCCTAAAAATTGTTGTTCGTCAAAAGCCTCAAATTCCTAACTTCTGCGAAAATAAGAGAACACAGAACACGTGCTATACATTTGAATATGCTCCTCATTTGATTTGTTCATAATTTTATATCAACATTTTAAATTAATAAATACATTTATACAAATGCTAAAAATCTGGTTCCTGAATTCTTCATTGTCCCAATTTTTATTTTCCGATTCAATGACGCAATTTCATTAGTTTTAATCAAAACTCACAAAGTACTATTGGATCAAAAATGTCTTTTGTGATACGCATAAGATATAAAGATTTTAACACAAAAATAGCATCAAACTGTATTATATGGTAAGCATAACTTATCAACTTACATGTTCCGTAACTTATAATTCCAATTTCGGTCCATCTTCCGTTTTCTTTTAAGAATGCAGGACCTCCACCATCGCCCTAAAAATCGCTTTTAAATTTTCATCATATAAATTTCGGTGTGACATTTCTAATTTTGTCCAGTTTCTGGCCCGCTACGGTCCAAATTTTAAACGAATTATGGGTTTATAGAGAGCACCTCTTTTCTTTTGGACAAAAATATGAGGTCAAGTTCAACGCGAAAATCCTCAATGTCAAACTGCAATTTCAGAAGAAAAAGAAAGACGTGTGCGTGCTAGCCGTTTGGCTTGGAGCTTCGAGCCAGATGACTGGACGTACACGCGTCTCTCGGTTTTTCCCTAAGGTTTTTGCTTGGCGAACTTACCTCACAAATTAAAGAGCGTTTGTTCAAAACGAAAAGACATAACAGCGATTGATTGCCTACCGAATGGTATACAACAAATGCTTTGCACTACATAGGTATGGGATGTTTATAATAACGCGAAACATATCATTCATACGAAAAGCTGAACGCACTATTTCTGCGCTCAGGGAATTGTTTCACATTTTGATGAGTGAGCTACAAAAAGAATGAGAGAGTATATGTCAGAGACATACGCACGCGAGGTCGAATGCGAGAACACGCACGCATTTTTCTCTTCTTTTATTTGTTGACGCACTATAGTGCATCGCAGGAAAACGCTCTTTCAGCTTTTCAAACATTAATATTGCTTTTGTTTTTATGAAAATAATATTAGGGAAGCTTATTTAAATCAAAGTTATATGATTATGCTCGAAGCCACTTTCCAAATATTACCAATACCGTTTCCAAGTGGTAAATAATCTGTTATGACATACCGTCAAAGGGAATATTATGGCGCTATCGCGTTGTGCCAAGCAGATCGCATCGGAGTCATAATCGATATACCTAGAAATTTAATAAAATATATAAACACATTTGTACTCGTTAACCCATCTGGCGGCATATTTCATTGTCCACAACGCGCGCAATACTTTCACCTAACACTGGGTATGCCGGATCCATAACTAAAATTATGTATACCTACTAAAAGTATGAATAATCGCGTTAGATCATGTAAGGGTAAAGGACAGAACTGATCTAGAGTTGAAGTTGTAAAACGATGACAAATGAAAAGGTGGTGCGCGAATTCAAATGGACATTTTGGATTGATTTTTTCGCTATATATCGCCAGGATCGTCTCAGACACCCAAGGTACCTTTGTAAAAGTTGTTCAGCTCATCAAGCTGTGTACGATAGTATACTTTTTACAGTGGGTACCCTATGTGTGTTAACCCCCCAAAAATTTCCATTTGAATTCGCGCGCGAATTTTATGACGCCTCTTTTTGACGCAACTCCTATTTTGCTGTCCCAACTTCAAGACTAGCTCAGATCTGTCCTTTAGCTTTGTTTTTGAAATATCACGTCTGGTGGGTCTGTGTATGATAACCCATATAAATAGCGGTCTTTTCGTTTCAAAAAAGAAACGTAAAATAAAGTGCAGTGTCTCTGCTCTCTGGTTTCACGAGTTGGAATCGAGTTAGAATGCAACCGGTTCTACAGGGGGTTTATAACGGGATAGTTGAAAACACGTCAAAATTTTTGTGTTTTCATGAGAATTTGATTATTTCACTATGGACTACGATGTCTTTATATGATACTGAAAAGCTGAGTTAGGTTTGCAATGATGAAATAATCAACTTTACATGAAAACACAAAAATTTCGACAAAAATAGGGGTGTTTCGATTCGCTGATCACGAATCTACTGTTAGTTTTTACGTATCGCGTCAGCAATACGTCAAGTCATTTTAAGATTATTTTTTAGCTAAAAATGCCAGTTTTAAGTTGGGAGTAAAAATAGCGCATTTGGGCAGAATGGCAAAAACGCCAAAATTTGACATTCCCACCAAAAAAACTGACTTCATATTCGGATTCAGCGTATTCGAAAAACCCTGGGTGCAAAAAATCAGTACTCCCACACTAGTAAAAACGTGGTTATGTACACTGCGCTCCAAAAGTATAACCTCACCTGTAAAAATGACGTAACTTTCGATTTTTTAATGAAAAGACCTGATTTCTTTTTTAAATAATACTCGTGCATGTAATAAACAATCTGACAAAAAACCGGAATAAAATCCGAACAATTTACTGGAGAAATTACCGATTTCGTGAAAAGTGACGATTTTAAACTGTTCCAAAAATATAGCCTCACTTTTCATTTATCGAGAAATCACAAAAATCACCGATGATCACATGTTATTTGGTATGCATTCTGTAGCAAATTCTCTGGCCATTCCAACGGTATAAAATTTGCCTTGACATCAAATCAGAAACTCAAGAAAATTTCCCGCCAATGAAAGCATACCCAATTTTTTGGCAAAAGTGATGCAAAAAATGACAAAAACGGCACTTCCGACAAAATGACCTTTTTCTACCCTCATATTTCCCGCCGAGTTGGATTGGAAAAGTGGGCTCAGAAAAACAATATCTCCCAAAAAACTTGAGTTTTAGAAGGTTTAAAATATCCCAATTTACTGAAAAAATGGGTTCAATTTCAAAATCCCGCCCAATTGAATTTCTACCGTAAATTGTTCAGATTTTATTCCGGTCTTTTGTCAGATTGTTTATTACATGCACGTGTATTATTTAAAAAAGAAATTAGGACTTTTCATCAAAAAAATTGAAAGTTACGTCATTTTTACAGGGGAAGCTATGCTTTTGGAACGCAGTATATACAACGTGACACACGAACGGACAGACAAACACACAGAAAATGACAAAAATAACGTCAAATTCGGATTCAGCGCATTGAAAAACCCCTAAAGCTTAACTACTTATTTAAATTTCGACTAGAACACTGTGAAATTTGGAACAAAGAACAGGCCAATATATTACCAGACTATCATTTGTTCTAGATGAGCATGAAAAACAGAAATGTATTATTATAATCTTTGTCATTTTTTACTTACCACCCCAACCGGCAATGACATTTTTCCTTGGATCGCTTGTGCGGTATTTGCCACTTAAACAAATCCGACGAATGTTCTTGGTATAATTGAGTGGTTCTTCAAGCTGAAAAGTTCAAATCATATTTAATAAAAGACCTTACCAAAACCGATCAAAATATGTTTGCTTTCTAATGAATACAATTTTTACGAATTGTGAATAACCAGTATAAAAAATGCCCCCATGATAAGAATATTACTATCTATAGCATGGTTATGCAATGAAATTGTTCCCAGAAATTTTTTAAATGTTTAAGTGAAAAGACCGAAACACACATCATTAGAAAATTTGTGAAATGTCTCTCAAGCGTTTTTTCATTTTATTATTTCACCTGCCAACAAGGTGTTCCAAAACTATTTTTGGAAAATTGATTATTTGCATATATTTCTCAAGTACCGTTTACATAGGGTTTACAGGTGCAATTTGTAGTAACTTTTCAGACCTTTCGAATGACATATAACTTGCTGATATTTACGTAACGACTGTGTTTTAACCCACCATTTCCCACAGTATTTATTTCCATACGCTTTTGGTGACCCCCATTGGTTCCCAGTGTATGGTTTTCCATACGCAATGAATTTTTTAGAAAATTTTTAGTAAATTAGAGCACGAATGCATTTCTTATTGTATATATGTATTCGTCATGTAGTAATTAATCAATCTATACCAAATTTGGGATTTATGCTTTTAAAATTAAAAATTTCTGAATTATTTTTTCCGACCACCTCGGGATTTCCCAGACATAGCTCACTTCAGGTAAATTTTTTAGAAATATATTCTAACGGAAATCTCTAGTTCTTTATGCTTTCTATATATTTATGACTTGTATTTTACGTACAAATGAAAAAAATACAAACTTTCTCTACAAAAAATGAAGAAAATGCAAATTTTAGTTTGCGTATGGATTACCATACGCTGGGCGCCATTCGGGTCAAACGCTCCTTTGGTGCCCAGTGTATGGAAATCCACACGCAAACCAAATTTCACGTAAATAACGCATCTCGAGCGGTGGTTCCAAGGTAAAAGTTGCTTATAAGGGTGAGAAAAGCAACTTTGCTTTTGGGACACACGCGCGAGATACGCACCTGCACGAGATCTCGATCTCAAGAAATGTCAAAATTGCCATATTTGGGCATCGATATCTTGCGCAGGTGCGCATCTTGAGCGGGGGTCCCAAGAGCAAAGTTGCTTTTCTCATCATTATAAGCAACTTTCACCTTGGAACCACCGCACAAGGTGCGCACCAGCGCGAGATCTCGACTTCCATATTTGAGATCGAGACTCGCGCAGCAGACATTTACCACATTTCGCGCATCAAAGTGAAACTGGTCTCTAACCAGAAGCCTGGCTCTTACGCTTTAGCCTGGTTGTGATCAATTTGACGCTTCAGATTGATGTCAGCCAGTGGTTGCTTTTCAATAAAAATGTTGCAATTTTGGTCAAAATGTTACATTTTTGGCTAGGCCTGGCTGACACCTGTCTAACGCTTCAGGCTGGCTGACATCAGTCTGAAACGTCAAATTGACCACAGCCAAACTAAAGCGTAAGAGTCAGGCTTCATTCTGATGCTCCAATGTGGTAAATTTCTGCATATTAGTAAATGCTGGCTGCGCGAGTCTCGATACCAAATATAGGAGATCTCGCGCAGGTGCGCTCACAATGTTACATTTTTGGCTAAGCCTCACTGACACCAGTCTGATGCTTCATATGGATGTCAGCCAAGCTGAAAAGTCTGACTGGTATCACCCAGTCTGAAGCATCAGACTGGTTTCAGTCAAAATGTTGCAATGTTTGTAACATTTTGATCAAAATTGCAACATTTTGACTGACAACAGATTACAGTCAGCACATCAATAAACATCAACACACTTCTGGTCAGAGCCAGGGTTAATTTTTCAGCTTGGCTGATATCAATCTGAAGTGTTTGCTGCGCGAGTCTCGATCCCACATATGGAAGTCGAGATCTCGCGCAGGTGCGCACCTTGTGCGGGGCCCCGAAGCAAAAGATGTTCATAAGTATAAGAAAAGCAACTTTGCACTTAGAACCCCCGCTCATAATGCGAACCTGCGCGAGAAAATGATACCCAAATAGGGCGATTTTGGCGTTTCTTGAGGTCGAGATCTCGCGCAAGTCCGCATCTCGCGCGGGTGTCCCAAAAGTAAAGTTGCGTTTTAGACCCATATTCCATAGGACTGCCCCCGCGGCTTCGCCGCTAGGCGGCGCCTTTGTTCATCCAGGATTTTCCGGATTACCGGAAGCCATATCTCCGGATAGGATCACCAGTGCAGGCTGAAACCGGTACCAATCGTCTTGTCTCGCCGAGACGAAGCGATTGACGTATCACACGCCCGGATCCGAGCGCGGCGTAAAAAGTTGCATTTTCTGGCCCCTGGGGGGTAAAGGGGGTCGTAGGGGGCCACAGGGGGCCGAGCCGCGCCTGAAACCGGTACCAATCGTCTTCTCTCGTCGAGACGAAGCGATTGACGTATCACACGCCCAAATCCGAGCGCGGCATGCCCCTTATTCTGCTCGTGGGGGGAACTTCACCTATCAACTTAGAGGGACCCGATAAGCAACTTTTACCTTGGAACCACCGCTCGAGATGCGTTATTTACGTGAAGTTTGGTTTGGATATTATATTTCCATACACTGGGCACCAAAGGAGCGTTTGACCCGAATGGCGCCCAGCGTATGGAAATCCATACGCTCTGAAAATATAGGAAGGATTTTTCCCGTTATCAGGGACCCAAATGGGCCCTGTATACCAAAAATCAGCAAAATCCTACGGTCGGGCATACGAGGGTCTCCCACGGTCGGGCAATGATGGGTTAAGTGCGATAGCTGTTCATAATCTGAATTCATCGGAACCTAAAGTGCTTTAAATTGGGAAAAAGTTTTCTACACCGCTCATTCCAAATTTTTTAGGTCCATCTTCGTCCCTGAGAGTGGCCTTATGTTGTATTTGTGAACAAAAGAATTTCAACAATGTAGCGCACTTTTTGGTGCTAGAGTTTGAAAGGGCAATTTCACACACTTTTTATATGAAATATCTGAGACAAATACACACAATTAATGAGTTTAAAACCAATGATTTTAATGTGTGTTTTGATCAGTCGCTTCAGCGACATTCCGGCCAACGAGAGTTCACAGTCCTTTTTGAGAGGAAGTAGCGTTGGATCTTTTGCACCATGCCCAAGTGATTGACTGATGTTCGTTCGGCAATGTTTCCTCTCGAATTCGTTCCTCATCTTTCCCAACGGTCGAGTCTTCTTGCTCATCGGGCAGCATTCTCGGCGGCCTCTTCTTTTCATTTTCGGCAAGTTTTTTCTCAACGAACGGCTGTTCGCTTTTCTCCTTCGAGCCATTGCATTGCCTCCGGTGTTCCTTTTGGACAAGAACAGTCACATCCGATTGAACAGGCAGTTGGACGGTCTTTGCTGGGCCATACAGTCGATTTGTAGAGTCTAACACATCTTCGAACGGCTCTTTGGCATACTTGTTTCCCTTTCAATGGTTGCGTTGAACACATTCCATATGGGGCTGATTGAGTCTCTCGTAGATGTTATCGCGGCCAACACACTTTGTTTTTGGCTCTTCACACCTGGCCAGCTTTGCTTGTTCAAACCCAACGTCCCGTTCGAGAGCATGTACTTCCATTGCGGTCTCATTTGCGACTTGGACTTTCACTACCATTTGAACTGGAGCATATTGCGATTCTGCGAACACCTCGTTCTTATCATTCCTCAATTCATGCAGAGGCTTTGATTGGCAGAATGCATTGGAGTTTAATAGAACAGACTACGGAACATATACAGCTTTCCTCGACTTAGACATTAAAATTAATGGTACTAAGATTATCTATGAAACATATGATAAGACTCGTGACTTTAACTTTAAGGTTATTAAATATCCGAAATTTGACAGTTGTGTACCAAAAAATATGTTAAGTAATATTATGATAACAGAAATTATTAGTTATAGTTTCACTAACAACCATGTAAATGGATTAGAACGTAACATAAATCATCTTATGTAAGTATTCAAAGAAAACGGCAGCCCAGAGGACTTTATTTACAGTACTATATCTAGAATATGTAATAACAAGCGTAAAATAATCAATTACATTAATACAGATACTATTAAAATAATAAAGAACCTCAGGGCAAAATTTACTAGGTAACTATATTGTGTGCTTTTATTTTGTATTGTATAAAAATTACTTTAAAAACACCAACATCATAATATTTGAAAACATAAAAGTCCCAAAACGAACCAGAGTTTGAAAACTAAGTGTCCCTGGACGAAACGATAACAATTTGATAAGACTCTTAAACAGAGATATGCGATGATTTTGAAATAATCGTTTACCAATGGCAAATTTCTACAGCTAAGTTACAACCAATCACGCTGTTTTGTATTCGTAAGACATACGTAAAACTTATATACTTGAAAGTAATTACTAATATTTAAGAATTTGAATACTGGCTACAGGATCGTACAATGAATATGGAAGCAGGACTAGACAACTCCACGCTGAGCACCTTAACTGGAACTCCGGACGAACTCACTATTGACAAAGCTGATGGTGGAAAGACTCAGGTATGGTTTCAATGACTTTATACAATATAGAATGATGTAGCATAACATTTATTCGAATTTTATCTCTGTCTCAAAAATCCATTATATTAGCAGATTACTGAGCACTCTACTGAGGAGCGCGGTTCAGTAACAGATTATAAGACCTCACTATATAGAGCTAAGCGCGAAATAGTGAGTAAATTTATTACGTAGCAAATATTGGTTTAAAGATCGTAGCTAACTACTTTATGCATAAATGGATTTTTTATTCTCTTTCATGTCTCTCTCTTTAAAAGCAGCACTAGAAAACTTACATGTGCGTCTAAATGACGTGTTTCAATTATTTATAAGATTTAAAAGAGTTTCAAATAATAAAGGCGCTTCAATAAATCGCTTCTGGGACCGGCAGAGAAACATAGAAAAATTTTTGTATTCCCACACTCGTCACATCCAGAGATGATGTTTGAGCTATCATACATCCCTAAAGGTGGTCTGTATCGGGCTGATCACCACAAACGGACAGAGTGACAAAATCTGCGATTTGGTGGCGTACTTTGGAGTGTAATGATTGCCATTATGGTAAGAGTGGATAGGGAGCTTTCATAGACAAAATACCTAACATTTTGGCGCAATACATAAGCAGGATTCAAGTTTTGGCTTTACCGCTGTTGACGTTTTTACATGCATTCATGGCTCTGTGTGATTTTGTATGTCGCATGAAAACGACAACCTTGCTTTTTTGAAACATTTTATTCAACAATTATAATTGCTACTACTATAATTCCTCTTTAACTTTTGTACATCACAATAAGCTAAAGGGTCGTCTATCTGACGAGCCCTCCCCTTTAGTTAAATCATTCTTCCCACATCGTAATAGACTTAGGGCGAAACGATGTTGGTCCCGTGTTATAAAATTTTTTTACATAATAATTACTTCTCTTCATTGTTAGCTTTCTTTATTTATAATGTTCGATAAACAAATGGATAGGGAATGAAATTCGACATTCCCGGTTTCGAGAAAATGGGAGCTCGGTCTGGTTTCAAGAGGCAGCGGTACCTTTCTGGCAATGGGTTTCAAGTTTTCATTTGTTACAGCTCCGGTAGTTCGGGTCAGAATGTGCTGTTATAATTCGCTTTTAGCTTTTGCATGAAAACAGAGAGCATTCCTTTTCTTTCGTACTCGGAATTACATCTCAAACATAAAATAACATGGTACACATTACAAATTTGTAATCTCAATTGAAAAACGCGACGGAATATAAGAGAAATGTGTAACGCTAAGCGTCAATTTCTTTTGGATATCGTTATTAATGAATCCAATGATTTGTCCTGAACGGTAGCGCTCTTCATATTTTTCTTCTCCATCAATAAATTTGGCGTATTTACGCTTCAACTTTTCTACTACTCGTTGGTTTTTGAAGTCGCCCCGAATTGATTCAACCATTTGGTATTCATCGCTGTTTCTGAGATCCGTGAATTTCTGAAATGCAAACAAATGAAAATGAGCAGTTTTTTATTTGCAATGGCCAAAACATGATGGTGGTCAATATTGAATGGAAACAGACGCGCATTAATCATGTTAAAAAGTAATATTTACCTGCACAAAATTGACGATGACTTTTGAAAGGACGTAATTCCCGACTTTAATCGTGGATGTACAAGGCGCTCCGGTCATAATGAAATCAATCAACTCTTCATCACAATTCGAATCGCTATCGACGTCAATTTCAAATTCGTCACAGCGCACATGATCCTTTATCCAAACAACGAATTTCTTAGTGTCGTCATTGAAATCTATGATCAGCTTTTTACATTGCAATCGATTACGATCTGGGTTCATTGCTCCAGCCAACAAGCTGAAAACATCTTTTTGAGGAGTCAATGACAGAGTGCGAATGTAGATGAACGGATCCATGAGGAGACGCATAAAATGTTGAAACACTGGAAAATTTTCGTCTTTGAGTTCTACGCGTGAGTTGAATACGCTCGTGGCGATGTCATGACAATAATTTGGATCTAGAAGTTGAATAATGTTTGGTTTCATAATTAAAGTTTTCAAGTTTAAAAAATTAATACTTCGATAAACATCAGCCTGAAGCTTAAAAGTGGCATGACCATTTTCTGCGTTTTCCTTCCCGACAACTCCAAGTGGAACTTGTTTGGAGTATCCGTTGCGAACGATAAATTTGTTGTATTCTGATGGAGAAAGCTCCTCATTGAACACTGTGATGAAATGTAAGGGTTCCTGATTAACGACATAACCATACTAGAGTTTTTATAAAGTTAAATGTTAAAATTTAAACGAATAATAGTACGTAAATTTCCGTTTCTTCTTTTAGTTCGAAGACATGGTCATCAGTAAGGTGAGGATTTTTAGGTTTTTACGCCTGAAAACTTTTGACGAAAAACATTTCGCAAGTTCAAGCTTTTTTGCCCGAACGAGAAATCAGTGGCGCAACCAGGATTTTTTTTGGGGCGGGGGTACGTTTTAGTGCAAATGGCCATTTAGGGTAGTTTTCGGTTTTTTTTTGGGGGGAGGGGGGTACCGGACCAAATTTTTGTCCAAATTTGCACTGATTTACACTCATTTTTTCAAATTTTCCCATTTTGGGGGGAGGTACGTACCTCCTTACCCCGCCTGGTTGCGCCACTGCGAGAAATCATCCTTTTAGAATGTTCCAGAAGAAAGCTATGGCAAGCGTGGGGAGCGGTAATCACGCTATCAATAATATTTTTAGAATCTATTTTACCTCTATCTATTTAGACCTCAAACTATCAAGATGCTTCCTTAAATTTAACACTCATGTTTAGATTAAATTTCACGAATAATAAGTTAAATTCTAACCATGATAATCTGGTCGACGTAAAGAAGTGCCAATTTATGTCTGTGAGTGCGAATCAGATTCCAAAATCTCTTCGAGACAAGACTGTTCGTTGCCAGCTGGTAATAGTTCAGAAATTTGAACGCCTCCACCATCGTTCCGTTATCCATTGCAGCGATGTTTGGAATTCTGAAATATAATAAAATTGATTAGTTCAGTTTGGAGAACAGTATTTAAAACTGAGATCCAAGTTGAAAAAAGGTTCACACAAAATAGTCCCTAAACTAACGTAAAATTCCGATTTTTCGAAAAACATTAGTATTATAGCAACCTTCATAATTCAAGCAAAGCCATAAAACAGTTTTTCCCGAAATAGTAAAGCTTGGAATTTCTCATTAGCCTTTATAAAGATTGGATATTAATTTATAGTGGACATTACATATGACGATTGCAAAAGAGAATGTTTCTTAGAAACAAAAATAATGAGAGAATATTTGTTGTATCAATGAAGGCAAATATTTATCTGTATGCAAAGGAAATTTGAATAATAACAAAAGATAACAAAACGTCAAAAATAGAAACGCAAAAGTGATTGACAGCAAATGCTTTAGGCAAAATGATCCTATTTTCTTGCTCAGTCAAAGATTAATTGAGAGCCACATCAAGAGTCAGGACATCCCAAACAGACTTATCAAGTACTCATTCCCAGGGACTGTAAAACATTGGATATTCGTTTGAATTTGTCATAGGGAACAAAGTAGAATTATCGGCATTTCAAAATTCATAACCAGTTGTTCAGCTATTCAACAATTTCAAAGTTCAGGTGGTTCACTCTATAAGTGCACACAAGCTTCTCATAATGCGTGTTTTTTTAGAAATTTAAAAGAAATTTATTCTTGCCACATTATTGTGTACAATTATTCTTAACTGTAATCAGACACCATTGCAGTTGCTTTGAAGAACTGTACGCCTGTTGCACTAACAGTGACTGAAAAGCTGTCATTTGGGCCTCTGATTGTTCCAATGTCAGATTGAGACCATTGGCTTCTTCGTTCTGAAGAATCTCCTTTTGAGTGGCAGTTATGTTGCGAAGGTCGTTGGACATCATTAGCGGAGCTGACCAAATGGACTGATGGATTGATTTGTAAAAATGGAATGCAAGGCTTTTGTATTATTTTTATGGGATTGATTACAGAAATTTAATTTTGGTTTTGTGAAAGATGTTGTTGATGAAACAAGTTGTTTAGAGAAAAGCTCACGTTGGAGATCTGAAGGACATCGAATATTTGTTGTGCTTCTGTTATTATATTCTCAAATTTTTCACATTTTTAACTTATGAAATCTGAAGGCCGTCGTGTATTGTGTACGCTTCTGTAGTTACATTATCAAATTTTTCACATTATTAAATTTTGTCATCGATTCCAATGGACTGCGCATTCAGAATTTGTGTTTAATTTTGGTACTAGTTGCAATGTAGCTGTTGTATTTGTGAACAAAAGAATTTAAAGAAATTTTATTTCAAGCGAAATCAAGACAAAGGCTGTTCGAGAACGAACAAAAATTGAACGGCTATGCAACAACTGAAATATTTGGGAAGAGCAGGCCCTTTTATAGGCCGATGACAAGGCTTTCAAAAGCAATGAAAGGAAACAATGTAAGCGCACTTTTTGGTGCTAGAGTTTGAAAGGGAATTTCACAAGCATTTTCTATGAAATAGCTGACACAAATAACACACGATTAATGAGTTTGAAACTGTGACTTTGATGTGTGTTTTGATCAGTCGCTTCAGCGACATTCCGGCCAACAAGAGTTGGCAGTCGTTCTGATTGGAAGCAGCGTTGGATCATTCGCGCCATGCCATTGCTTGGCTTTGATGTTCGACAATGCGTTCCACCTCTAGTTCTTTTCTCGTCTTTCCCAACGATTTGGGTCTTCTTGATCATCGGACAGCTTTCTCGGCGGGCTCTTCTTTTCACTTTCGGCGAGCTTCTTCTTGCCCATTTCGGGTGTACTTTTCTCAACGGACGTTTCTTTCTTTTCTGAACGAGCGGCTGTTCGTTTTTCTCCTGCGAGCCATTGGATTGCCTCCGGTGTTCCTTGACAAGAACAGTCATAGCCGATTGAACAGGCAGTTGGGAGGTCTCTTTTGCTGGGCCATACATTCGATTGGGAGAGTCTAACACATCTTCGAACGGCCCTTTGGCAGACCCTTGTTCCTTTGAGTGTTTCCGTTGAACACAGATCATACAATACCTCCTCGCTTTTATTTTGTAAGGGAAACTCAATTTCAAATTTGCGCGAAAATATAATTGCGTGCCAAAGGGGTAAAAAGTGGTCGCTGGAAATTTTTAATGAGGGGGATTTCTTGGCAGGGGTCCCCTCTAGAGATCGGTAAAAAATTTTGAGTGGGTCCCTATAAGAGTTAATATTTTTATAGTCAATACTTTTCCCTATTGGAGACAGCTCTTTTCCGCGCGCCTACATCAATAGGGAAAAGTATTGATTGTAAACATTTTTACACTAATTCAAAAATTTTTACCGATCTCTAGAGGAGACCCCTGCCAAGAAATCCCCCTCATTAAAAATTTCCAGCGACCACTTTTTACCCCTTTGGCACGCAATTATATTTTCGCGCAAATTTGAAATTGAGTTTCCCTTACAAAATAAAAGCGAGGAGGTATAGTATGGGGCTGAATGTGCCTCTCGCCATAGCTGCAATTGTGGCCAACACTCTTTGTTTTTGACTCTTCACGCCTGGCCAATTTTGTATGTTTGAGTTCAACGTCCCGTTCGAGAGAATGTACAATCTTTGCGGTCTCATTTCTCCTCTTTCTTAGGTTTAGACGGTTCGCATCTTTCGGAATTCTCTCAGCTTCTATTTCGGGAACTGTTTGCTGCTCGTCTTGTGGACCAAGTGGATCAAACGTCGAGGCCAGTTTCTGTAGCACAATTCCTCGAGTTGGAGTACCATGTTTGCCTTTCTTCTGTTGGAAGTACGGATTGTCCATCTTGGTATTCCACGGAACTCCAGGGACTTTCGGCTGCTCTTTATTCATCCGGTCTTCTTCCAGTACGCTCATTTTGACTTCCACGGAGTTGTCCATTCGAATTGGCTCTTCAAACAGCTTCACCGCGACTTTCTCATCGTCTTGTTCTGGATCTTCTGTGACACCAATGCATTCAAGGTTTCTGCATCTTTCACTGTTTTCGTCACTTGGATCGGACTGGAACGACGTGTTCACTACGATTGCGTGAGAAGACACCTTTTCTTTCTGCAGCGAGTTCATTTGAGCTCTTCCGCACAGGATTGGTCCCAGTGTACTGTGAATCAAGTACATTGATTCTGACCATCGCTCGACGGAACTGCCAGAAATCTGCCACTCCTATTAACACATCGGGTTCTTGGGCATCTTTGGGAATCAACGCGTCTATATTGCTCGGTTGCTGGCTTTCATCTCCTTCCCATGAGGCGGTTCGGAGGCTTGCGGAGATTCTGTCAGTGCTATGAACGATCACTTCCCGCATGCTTCCGTCATTCTGCTGAATGTGTACGGCGTATACGGCGGATTTCATACGCATCGGCAAGTCTTGGTTGAACGTGTGAACTTCCATCTCGCTGTCTCTGATTTTTCGCAGCTTCAACTTATTGACCAGCGCATTTGTGATGTAGGAGATTTGGCTGCCGTTGTCGAAAAACACCATGGCTCTGACTTCTGTTCGTCTTATCGGAGAGGCGATTGTCGCTTCTTTTGCCATTAGGAACACTTCCTGCTTCCGCTCGTTCACGGCAGAGTTGGAGAGAGATTGATCAACGGATGCGCCAACATTGCTGGTGCTCTTCTGCTTCTCATCTCTTGGCTTGCCAGATTTTTCTGCGTTAAGCATTGGGCATATTGCTCTGTTATGTCGTCGTCCGCATTGTGTGCAATTTCGACGATTTCTGCAGTCTGGAGCTCTATGACCTCTTCGGAGACAGACGAAGCACCTTTTCTGTTCAGCTAATCGCTTCACGCGATCCTCCCGGCGGCCAAATTTTTTGCAATCTGCAGCCCAGTGAAAGCCTTCTGCACAAAGGAAACATTCGGACTTCGGAGAATACGAATTCGCGGAAGGCATCTGTTTCTGTGTGACCGCAAAGGCGCGAGTCGTCTCAGTTTGCTCACTTCTGTGGGATTGTACGGAACGCTTCTCCTTTTTGTGGTCTTCGAGTGGACTGGACTTCATAGCCTGAGTTGTGCGTTGGACTTCTTCTTTCACAGCTAGTATGTTCTGGAGTCCTTGGCGGAGTTCAGAGGCGTTCCACTTCTTTCCCTCAGCATGTTCTTTCTCAACCAGTTTGGTGAGAACACTAGTTGGGAATTTGGATTTGATCGTCGTTGTGACTATCGGATGGTCCTCAGATTGACCCAAGGATTTCAACTGACGGCATATTCGTTCAATTGCATCAGATGTGGCTCGCAGAGAAGTCGTGGCATCGGATGCTTTTGGAAGCATTATCAATTCGGCTTGCAGAGCTTCTGCCAGGGCCAATTTGTTCCCATATCGAGCTTTGAGAAGGTCAACCACGAGAGAGTAGTTGTCACTTGTGATTGAGTAGCCGCTCACGGCTCTCAACGCGTCTCCTTCCAGAGAAGACATCAGGTAAGACATCTTTTGAACATCGTGTATGTTCTGGCTGTCCACTGAGGATTCGAAGAGCTCCCAGAAGGTAGGCCATGCATTCGGATCACCATCAAATGTTGGCTGTTTCATCTTCGGAAGTTTCATCTGATTTTGTGGTCCATCTGTTTGCTTCTGCTGGGCAGAACTCGCAACAGAGGATCCATCATCATCTTGAGCATCGTCGCGTAGGCGAGAGCGATGTTCGTCAACGGCCGCCTCAAGAGTATCAAGCGCGGCATGTCCTTGATCCATTAGAGCAACGAAGTTGTTCTCCCCAGATGCGTAGGTCTCATAGGCTTCGTTGGCTTCGCGTCGGTCGTCACCGGTCAAGCCCTGAATGCAAGCCATCCATTTGTCATTCTGTTCAGTCAAAAGAGCGACCACTCTGGAGATACGATTCTTCAAATTGCGCACGTTCACAAGGAAGTTTTCATCGTCTGGATTGTATTGGTCCATGAGGCTCTTTGCATCTCGGAGGTAGTCCTTTAGACGCGTCTTTGCTGGACCAATGACCATTTTGATCGGACCTGCCATTTGGAAGTCGAGTTGTGATTGCGTTCACGTACTTCTGTTCGCGGTGAGCACACTTCTGTTCGCGTTCAGCACACTTCTGTTCGCGGTGAGCACACTTCTGTTCGCGTTCAGGATCACTTCTGTACGAACTCTGTCCACGTTCAGGATCACTTCTGTACGGTTGGCTCACGTTCACTCTGTTCGAATTCGTCTTTGAGCAACAGCTGGCGTTCACTCGTTCGTTGGCAGTTGTTTGAGAACTCTTGTAGTTCTCTGGATTGTTGAGCCTTGTAGTCCTTTTGCCGATTCACGGGGGCACCACTTGTTGGATAGAAATCCAATTGAAATTTTTGTTGTACAACGGTTTAAAAATTTTTTTTATTCTGGTTAAAATGCAAAGTTATACAGAGCGAATGGAAAAAGCGTCGCTTTACAAGACAAGACTGAAAAATAAAAGGCGGGCAGGTCCTTTTTATAGCGGGCCGCCGAAGGGCGTTTGCTTATGAGACATGCATGAAACATACAAAAGGGACGCACAATTTGTGCTAAATTTCAAAAGAGTTTCTTAAGTGGCGCATTAGCGACAAATTTCGACTCCTCACGCCGTCTCGGCTTCTTTCTACTCAGGGCTGAGTCCTCTTCATTTGGCATTCACTTTGTCCCCACTTTTTCTTCTTTGCCCGCCATTTTTTGCTCAATTAAAATGAAAACAGGCCTACTAACTGACTAACCTACTAGCTGACGTTTTCGAGCAACTTTTTACCCTCCCATGCTAACTTTTCGGGATCCGCTCCTTTTTGGACGCATGATAGCTCAAAATGCTCCCCGTGGAATTCTAGGAAGGACTATCCAGGGACATTTTAACGCAGGTCTCAA
>JAKKPZ010000742.1:0-18463 GCA_022814885.1 Ditylenchus destructor | reverse complement strand
GCGTTATTCGGGGGGAAGCGTTATTCGGAGGTTTTTAACCAAAAATTTGTTAAATCGGCGTTAATCGGAGGTTTTTGATTGATTCGGCGCGAATTTATTGGCGCGAAATCAACTTTTTCACAAAATTTTGATATTTTTTACCGAATTATGTAAAACTTTTGGCAAAAACGCCAAAAATATTTAAAATTTTTTCGAAAAATGTTTAAAATTCTGTTAAAAACTTTTGTAAAAGTGTTAAAAATTTCGAAATTTTTTTCAAATATTTGAATCAGCGTTATTCGAAGGGCCGTTTAGAAGGCAAGTTTCAAAAAAATCCGCGTTATTCGGAGGGCCGCGTTATTCGGAGGCGCGTTATTCGGAGGTTCGACTGTATTTGGTTTTCGATTATCTCGATTTTTGTGATAATTAAAGACCCCAAAAATATTTTTAAAATAAAAAAAATATTTAAAAAATATTGTGGACTTTTTTTAACTAAAATATTTTTAAAATATTTTTTTATTTAAAAAATATTTTGGGAATTTTACTTATATTTTAGTAAATATTTTGGCATTTTTGGACAAATTTTGTGATTTTTTGGCAAAATTTTTTTTGGCGGAGAAATTTTACCAAAAAAATTTTGCCGAAAAAATTTTTTTACGAAATTTTTCAAAAAAAATTTTTTTTATTTTGCCGTTTTTTTCCAAAATTTGTTATATTTTGTTGAATTTTAGCTTTTAATTTAGTCTGAAGTAACAATGAAGGCTAAAAAAGCAGAATTAAAGTCTAGAATCGGCAAAAAATAGCTACTTTAAAAAAATATTTTTTTTTAATATTTTGCGATTTTTTAAAATATTTTAATTAATTAAAACCGGAATTAAAAAAAATATTTTTGGGGTCTTTAGTGATAATCCACCCGGATTAGAAAATAGTTTGTCAGTAAAAATTACATTTCGTCCGAATCCGTTCGGATTATAGAGAATTGATTCAGAAGATCCAGATTAGCGAGGTCAGACTGTAGTTAAAACATGGATGTATGTCAATAAGCTAGCTGGGTTTGGGATTTAAGTAAACATTTATACAAAAACGATTGCAAATAATCTGAAAATGGGTACTATATAAAAGAGCAAATGAGCTCAAAGTTGACAGTGTTCCTGTATTTAAGTTTAAAATTAAAGCTTAACCCTTCATTGCCGAGTGTATCCGATCGGATACGCTTTTGATTTGCTAAAGACTTCACAAAAAGAAAGAAAGGAATAAGTGTTCATTATTCATACAAAGAGTGTGTCTGTAAAAAGATCACATAGAAAAGAGAAATAAACAATGGCAGCCATCATGATTTTGATAAAGACAGCTCACCAAAAGGAAAGCTAATGGTAACGCCAGATTTCTGCCTTTTGTTCTATGGCTCCGGCAATGAAGGGTTAAATTACTAAGCTAAATGATAAAAAATTAAAATTGTGGTAAAAGGCAAGTTAGAAAACAAATGAATCACATATAGTAGGAAAGAATAATGACAAGTAATATAGGGAAAATTTATTCGTAAAAGAAGTAGCAATGAGTACCTGCTCAAATGCGGACATTTATGCAAATTTTACCCGCGCCTATATTAAAATTCGTATGTCCAAAATGAGAAATATAGGACGGCAGAAATATAGAGGGCCAATTCAAAGTAACAAAGAGAAGACCAGAAATCCGAGATCTTATTTTTCTTTGTTCTAATATCTATCTCCAAATATTGGAACCCAAAATTATAATGGTCACATTCAAAGTAACAAAGAGAAGACCAGAAATCCGAGATCTTATTTTTCTTTGTTCTAATATCTATCTCCAAATATTGGAACCCAAAATTATAATGGTCACATCCAAAATTGGACCAATATATGAACTATTCATTCATTCGACGCGACCTCATAGCGCTGCCCATTTGCACGCGTTATTTTCATTTTATCAGTAATTGTGCGGTATAAGGAACTCACATTTAATTTTTCTTTAACTAAAAAATGTATAAATCCCATTTCTTCAAAAGTAACAGTTCTTGTTTATGGATATTTTTGCTTTAAAATCACAGCTAATTATGCTTTTCGGGGTTTTCGGGCATGCTATATCTGAATCTGGTCTTTATTTTTCCTTAGTCTTACCACAAAAATAAGAAATCTGATAATTTTTAGTTATTTTCGTCATTTCCCCGGATATATCTTCATTTTTACGTGTTATTAATTTTAATAGAGTTTTTGACTAATATAACAAATTTTACAAGTTACTATACAAAATAGGATTTTGGGGTACGAAGGAAAGATGTAAAAAGTTAAAGATTATCTAACCGTTTCGACTCTAATTCTAGACGGTAAGAACTATTCTGAAACTACGTTAGTCGAGTCTCATCAGTAGATGTCTAACATAGATTAACCCTTCATTGCCGAGTGTATCCTTTCGGATACGGTTTTGTTTTGCTAAAGACTTCACAAAAAGAAAGAAACGAATGAGTGTCAATTATTCATACAAAGAGTGTATCTGTAAATAGATCACATAGAAAAGAGAAATAAACAATGGCAGACATCATGATTTTGATAAAGATAGCTCACCAAAAGGAAAGCTAATGGTAACGCAGACATTCTGCCTTTTTTCTATGGCTCCGGCAATGAATGGTTAAAATATCTTTCTTTTCCTAAGGGGAATTTTGAGCACCTGAATCTGACACTATTTTAGTCTCACTAGAGTGTCAGATCCTAATTTTAATTCTTTACCTTTTTTGATTTCTCCAGCTTTCCATCTTTGTTCTTTTGACACTTATCTTTCGGATTCATGGCTTGGTTCAAGTTCACTTTTTTAAACGGATTGAAAATTTGAATTTCTTTGAATACTTGTAGGAGTAATACGAATAGGAGTAAATATTCGTTTTCTGGAACGGGGAGAAGTTTGACGGAGCACGGATTTGACCGGTTTTGCCCATCCACTGAAGGGCAAATCCGAATTCAATGTGAAAATCCAAATCCAACGTCAAAATCCGAATCCAATTCTTGTTGTTTTCACGACGTCGTGTTATTCTCACGTGGTCTCCCATGAGTTCATCACAGCAAAAGGCGACCACGGAAGTACCGAGGCCGCCTAAGCAGGCCGATGTCTTCACGAAGTGAAACCTAATGCATTCTCACGAGGTTTGTTATGGCCCTTTTTACATTTTTTCTCTTGACGGCGTTCAATATGGGCGCCAAGGAAGTATCGCTGAAGGCGGCCGAGATCTTTACGAACCGAACCCCAAGGCGATTTTTTAACTCCTATTCTCACGAGGTTTTTCCACAAAAATAATTCTATTTCACAAATGCACACGCATGCTGCCGACGCGGCGAAAGCCGCTGCCCGTTACTAGATTTTTCCCCGTTTTGCTTAGACAGATAAATTTAATAATTAATTATTTTACTATATTATTTTGCAGAATTTTGTCTGCTTGTCTGCAACGCTAGGATCTCGCGATCCTGTCGTTAGATTTTGATGAGTAATAGCTCATTTTGTAGGTAATGGTCTGGTAGGTGGCATAAAATTGTCAGATCGGAAATTTGAAAATTTGAATTCGCGCCAAAATTGAAAAACGTGTTTTTAAGGGTTTTTATGGGTGAAGGTTTTCTGTTTTTTGTTTTATATCGCAGATATAGGTTATTTAGAGTATTTCTGCTTTTTATATTTTTGAATTTCGTTTTTTGTATCATTTTTTATGAATTTTTGGTCATTTTTTGGTAAAAAAATGGGTTTTTTGGTTCTGACGGTAAAAGTTGCTGAAAATTTGCATACAGGGGTTTTCGGATATGCTGAATCCGAATTTGAAATCAGATTTGAAATTTGAAAATTTGAATTCGCGCCAAAATGTAAAAATGTGTTTTAAGGGTTTTTATGAGTGAAGGTTAGCCGTTTTTTGTTTTAGATCGTAAATATAGGTTATTTAGAGTATTTTTGCTTTTAAATTTTTCGATTTCGGTTTTTGTACAAATTTTTAGGAATTTTTTGGTCGTTTTTTGGTAAAAAATGGGTTTTTTGGTTCTGACGGTAAAAGTTGCTGAAAATTTGCATACAGGGGTTTTCGGAGATGCTGAATCCGAATTTGAAATCAGATTTGAAATTTGAAAATTTGAATTCGCGCCAAAACGTAAAAATGTGTTTTTAAGGGTTTTTTGACTGAATGTTTGTTATTTTTTGTTTTAGATCGTAAATATAGGTGATTTAGAGTATTACTGCTTTTGGAATTTTTGGATTTCGGTTTTTTGAAAAAATGGTTTTTTTGATAGGTTTCAGGCTAAAGAGCTGAGAATTTGGGGTTATTGAAGAGAGTCCAAGATTTTAAGATCCAGGGAAGTTTCTGGAAAGGTGTTCAAGATTTTGAGATCAAGTCAAGGTTCGTCAGAAGTATTCAAGATTTTAAGATCTAGGCAAGTTTCTGAAGAAGTATCCAAGATTTTAAGATCCAGGAAAGTTTCTGGAGAAGTATTCAGGATTTTAAGATTAAGGCAAGTTTCTTGAAAAGTGTTCAAGATTTTGACATTCAGGCAAGTTTCTGAAGAAGTATCAAAGGCACCTAAGGGACTTGGTCTTAGGCTTAAGCTCCCGAACAACCCTTAAAAGGCGCCAAACAAGCCTTAGGCTTGCGGCTCGAACAACCTGAGGCCAAAGGGACTTAGGTTTAGGCTTAAGCTCCCGAACAACCCTTAAAAGGGCATAGTGAGTAAGTGGGTAAGTGAGAAAGTGAGTAAGTAAGTAAGTGAGTAAGTGAGTAAGTGGGTAAGTGAGTAAGTGGGTAAGTGGGTAAGTGAGTAAGTGAATAAGTGAATAAGTGGGTAAGTGAGTAAGTGAGTAAGTGGGTAAGTAAGTGAATAAGTGAGTAAGTGGGTAAGTGAGTAAGTGGGTAAGTGAGTAAGTAAGTAAGTGAATAAGTGAGTAAGTGGGTAAGTGAGTAAGTGAGTAAGTGAGTAAGTAAGTAAGTGAATAAGTGAGTAAGTGGGTAAGTGAGTAAGTGGGTAAGTGGGTAAGTGAGTAAGTGAGTAAGTAAGTAAGTGAATAAGTGAGTAAGTAAGTGAGTAAGTGAGTAAGTGGGTAAGTGAGTAAGTAAGTAAGTGAATAAGTGAGTAAGTGGGTAAGTGAGTAAGTGGGTAAGTGAGTAAGTGAGTAAGTGGGTAAGTGAGTAAGTAAGTGAGTAAGTGAGTAAGTGAGTAAGTGAGTAAGTGGGTAAGTGGGTAAGTGAGTAAGTAAGTAAGTGAATAAGTGAGTAAGTGGGTAAGTGAGTAAGTGGGTAAGTGAATAAGTGGGTAAGTGAGTAAGTGAGTAAGTAAGTGAATAAGTGAGTAAGTGGGTAAATGGGTAAGTGAGTAAGTGAGTAAATAAGTAAGGGAATAAGTGAGTAAGTGGGTAAGTGAGTAAGTGAGTAAGTGGGTAAGTGAGTAAGTGAGTAAGTGAGTAAGTAAGTAAGTGATTAAGTGGGTAAGTGAGTAAGTGAATAAGTGAGTAAGTGGGTAAGTGAGTAAGTGAGTAAATAAGTAAGTGAATAAGTGAGTAAGTGGGTAAGTGAGTAAGTGGGTAAGTGAGTAAGTGAGTAAGTGGGTAAGTGAGTAAGTGAGTAAGTAAGTGAATAAGTGAGTAAGTGGGTAAGTGAGTAAGTGAGTAAGTGGATAAGTTAGTAAGTGGGTAAGTGAGTAAGGGAGTAAATAAGTAAGTGAATAACTGAGTAAGTGAGTAAGTAATATAAGTATTTTAAGATCCAGACAAGTTTCTTGAAAATTTCTAAAGATTTGAAGATCCAGACAAGTTTCTGGAAAAGTTCTAAAGATTTTTAGAACCAGACAAGTTTCTGAAAAGTTCTAAAGTTTATAATATCCATACAAGTTTCTTGAAAAGTACTACAGATTTTAAGATCTTTACTGTAAAGCTAAGCAATAGTTGTAGGTTTTCTGTAAGTGTGAGTTAGAAAAAGGTATCGAAAGGCAAAGCCCGCGGCCCACCGAAAACTAGTGTGAACTTATTTGGTAATTTTCTGTGCATCTGTCGCAGCCGAATTTTTGCAAAAACTTTGCTTTGACCCCACGTCCAAATATTTGAATGAAATTTTTGTAACCAAACTCATGGACTTGACCGCGTTTAAATTTTATGATCTCAAATGCTGCGTAAATTTGTTAAGATTTATGAAAATAAATAATACCCGCGTTTTTATATAGCTCCATAAAAATTCATATGACAATTTGTTGTTTTCCTCTGCTTTAAGTTTGATGTTTCACCTGAATTATTTTTTTCATAATCATCATATTTGGTTATGAATTACGCATGTTGTATTGCAAGTTTTCGTTCTAACTTCCATATAATTTTGCTCAAATTAAAACTCTGAATTTACTGATTTGGCCAACATTACTTGGACGTACTTATTGATATAAATTGTTTCTAGTTTTTTAATCATTTAGTTAATCATTTAGTTATAATTTTTGGTTCCAATTAATTTATAAAATATTTATTTGAATCGGATCTATTCTTCTTTTCAAATCACAGAATTGTTGGTTTTGGTATTGGTATATTAAAAAATGAATTTGGGGAATACAAAATAAAGAAGACTTACTGACAAGACAGCCATTGCTCAGGCTGCGCATTGATCGAGCATAACCGTCTGCTTTCCTTAAAATCGTAGCATTCTATGCCTGGAAATTTTTGAATCTCCCTTTCTTCCAAGAAAAAACAAGCATAAGCACCTCAAACAGACTGGGTTGGAAGTAAATTATTCCTCACATTCTTTGAACTATTAGAAGCAAAATAGCGCAAAAGAAATTTGATATCATTCATATTAAAATCTTTTATTACGATTTTTCCATTAGGCTTAATTTGGCTCAAATGATTTTACCTGGAACAAGGGAAATTTTAATTTTTTTGTGTATTCTAACAAACATTTCGGCATTTAAATTTTGGAGAAACCATTTGCATTTTTTCCCAAGTTGTCCTATTCTTTGTTGTATTTTTGTTCTGTAACCGTTGAAGACACTTTCAATGGGATTCCGTTATTTCACCAAATTTTTATAGTTATTTTTCTTGTGTGCAGCTATATATACTAATTTTTCTTTTCTGTCTGCTCGACACTAGTCGCAACAACAGAATAGCGCGCTCTCTAGACTTGCTCTATTGTAATTTTTCGTTCTGACCTCTATCTAAATTTTGCTTTAAATAAGACTGAAACTTTAAATTAGTTTATAAAGGAGAAGCCCTAAGAAGAATAACTCATAGAAAAATCTAAATCATTATTCCCAGTAAGGACTTTAAACCACCACGGGAACCCAAATGAAAGAAAAATATTCTTAGAGGCAATATTTCAATATTGAAACAAATATTTGTGCTGTAAAATGCGTTGAATGCATGCGTGTATGACGTCCAAAATGATGTGTTCACACCCGATTTATATGGTTTCGTCGTAAATTTATGTGTGAATGACCAAATTTATATGTTTAATTTCTTATTTAAACAACAATTATGAAATTTTTCTTGGACTAGAAAGCTGTTCCAAAACTATGGTTCACTTTCAAAAATCTTTGAAAATACTTTAATACTAGCGGTTTGGGACTCCCTACGGGAGTCACGTTCACTCCCTCATACGTATATGGTTAGGCTAAAATCGACCGATTTGTGTCCCTGACTGATTACGAATAAGAAAATAACACAACCAGGTGAGAATTTACTCCAAAAAACGACGTCAGATTCGGATTCAACATACTGAAAAAACGCCGAATGCAAAAATTCGGCCCCGTAGATACTTTGGTTCGAAAAATGCCATTTGTTGACAAAAAGCCACGTTTTTGGCAAAAATGGCACTTTTTTGGATCTCCGCTCCCAAATTTTTACATTTTCTCTATTATCGCCGAGAGCTGCAAAATGAGCTATTATTTTAGAAGGTCATGTAAATATTTACAGCAATAATTAGCAGATATCTATATAATAATTATGCAAAGAAATGCTGTTATTTTTATTATTATTTAATTTTAATTTATCCCAAAGTGCTAAAATAATGTACATAATTTCAGAGTCCGAAGTCTGACCAAGAGCAAGGGTTTTTTACGTCCAAGCTGTAGTACTATTACACTAAAACTATGCGTAATTTTATTGATTTCAACTGCGCACGCTATATAATCAGTTCATGGATCTTATTAATATTTGGAAGTCTTTTGCTGCTTGGACTCTACCACGAAGTTGTTAGCACGAACTTGATAAAGAAAGCACTAGTTAAGTTTCATAATGCCATTATAAAACATCGAGTTTTTATGTTTTGTAGGTTGGAATAGATAATTGATTAGACTATATCATGCTAAATAAAGATGCTACAATAAACTTGTTTTAGGTATAGAATGTGAGGGAAACGATGGGTGCAAAGGATTTCTTGTATGCGAAGAAGGTAGATGTAAAGGTAATAGAAAGGCTCAAGCGACTCAAGCTAAAATTTGTAACGAAAAAACGGGATCTAAAGTTAAATTACAGGGTGGCCCAATTTTTTGTGGCCAACTTGTTTTTCAATTGTTGACACATTTCTTCAACCATACTAAACTGATTTTTTCACACTATAAACTAGACACTTTGGGAATTTTTCTGACACCAAACACACCGTACAAGCTTCTTTTAAAAGTGCAAAAAATGCATTAAAAAATTTTTATTAATATTTACATATAATAATTTTTTGTTTATTTTTTGAGCTATCCGCTGGTAATTTTTTGTACATAGGGATTTTCAGATGCGCTGATTCCGAATCTGTAATCAGATTTTGGGGGAAATTTCAAATTTTGGCGTATTTTTGGCATTCTGTAAAAACACAAAAAATTGGCCACAAAAAATTGGGCCACCCTGTATAACAAAAATTAGCAGTGCGGCTTCGAGACAGCAGACATTTTTGGGAATTGTAGCAAGCCTCTACTGAAACAATTGAATATTTTTTCGAAAACGCTTAAAATTATTTGCTTGTCTCGCTTGTTAGCTTTTTGTTATTGTCAGTTACGAAAATTTGGAATTGCGTGGAACGTATTTGCCACCAAAATGAACCTTAAAAACATAAGATACACTGGCTGTTAAAACCATGGTATTTTCCACCAAAAGTTATGTTTTTTATTTCCCCAAATGTACTCCGGTTTCTTCAAAATTCACAATACACATTAGCCCTCTAAAGAAGATGGTATTGCCAAAGTCTGAGACGGTTCGATCCTAAGGGAATTGTGTAATGCGCCAACGCGAAAACTAGGAAAAGAAAATGCGTACTTTACTATTACTAAAATAGTGTAAATTACTAAAATAGTGTCAGATTCAGGATCTCAAAATTCCCCTTAAGAATGAAAAAGCTTTTTTATCTATGTTAGACATCTACTGATGAGACTCGACTAACATACACTTTTAGTAATAGACTAACATATACTTTTAACCGTCTAGAATGAACGTCGAAACGGTTAGATGATCAATATTCTTAACTCATTCTTTCGTAAACTCCTCTAATAACAAAATTACTAATTTAAACAAAACTAATATTAGCAACAAACAAATTTTTCTTTTAAAAACTTTATTGACAGTGTTATCACTTTGATTGTAGACAAAAAATGCGATGATTCTGACGAGTGCGATGGACAATTGATTTGCTACAAAGGAAAGTGCAAACTGATGGGTGAGTCCATATAATTTTATGCAAAGGCATTTTAGAACATTAACTGAGCCCTAAATGTATCAAAAAATAAAGCTGCTTACGCAATAAAAATTTCACCTATAGGGAAATTTTTGCATTTAAAGAGTAGCAAGAAGTGTGTGACCTCCACTCAGCATAATTTCTCGTGATTTTATTAGTAGAAAATTTATCAAATATTACTTACATTCTATACAATTTTGCACTTGAAATTGCGAAATTTTAACAACCGAAACCAACCAATGGTTAGTTGTTTTAAAATTTTACTCCCATGCTAACCTGGCAGTAGACAGGTAACAAGATAAACAAAGGTACTATCGATAAATAATATGAAAAAAATTTACGGTAAGACAATCAACTTTTAGGCACGGATTGCAAAAAACATCATCATTGTACTGGAATGGAAGTGTGCATTTATGGGTCTTGCATTGATCAGGCTCCAAATAGCTATAAAATTAAAATCAAACGGATCTAATACCTATTACAAATCTTTTTAAAACAACACCTTACGAAGACGACCGAACAAATTATGGAAATGTTTTATTGTACCTTCATTTGCTTATTGTCGTCTGTTTTATTTGCATAACTGGGGGTGTATGGCAGGGATGTGCGAGCTTTGGATTTTCCGATTCGAGCTTCGAGTTTCGAGCTGGCAAAAAAATTTCGAGCTTCGAGCTGCCAAAAACACCGAGGCTCGCGAGCTTCGAGCTGGAGGAATATTTTTCTAAGGCAATTTTTCAAATTTTTTTGTCATTTTTTTTCATTTTCTGCCAGTTGTTTGCAAGTTTTTAATGCGCTTATTATGTGTAAAAAATTTGACGAAGTAAGACTTTTTTGGTATTGATCTATTTTTTCGTGTTTTTGTTTATTTTTTCAAATTTACAGCATTCTTAGGGTGCATTGTCGGTAAAATATTGCAAATTTACGTATTCGAAATCAGCGCAATGCCATAAAAAGGCATTTTTATTATGAAGGCAAATAACTTTATTATGAAGGCAAATAAATAGGCATGAAAAGCCGTAGGCCGAAATTTTGGGAAAAATGGCCACTTATAATAAAAAATGGATGAAAAAAGAGCGCCGCAGGCGAAAATTTTTAGAAAATAAGGCTGTCTGCAAAAAAGGACATTGAAAATTTTGTATTCTTCAAAAAAGTTCAAAAATTTCGCCCGGCCGCGCCCAATGGGCACGGCCGAAAATAACCGAGTCCGAGTCCGTCGGACTCGGGCTCGGGCCCCCTTTTACCGAGTCCGAATCCGAGTCCGGACTCGGATTCGGCCGCGCCCTCTCGGGCACGGCCGACCAAGTGTATTCTTAGGGGTGCCTGGCTCGAAGCTCGGTTTTTTTGCCTCATTTTCGAGCTTCGAGTTTCGAGCTTCGAGCTGCCAAAAACACCGAGGCTCGCGAGCTTCGAGCTTCGAGCCTCGCACATCCCTGGTGTATGGGTTTGTGGGGTACGTGTATTATATGTTGTATATAATTCAAGTTTTTTATATCATACCGGAAATCATATTGGAAGCCGCCATCGCGGATCAGGCTGCTTCTAGCTGCTGCGTCATTTTGATTATTAGGGTTGAGTCCCGGGAAGGGTTGGGTTGCACGTTCGTGGCGACTTTCGGCCGCTCCAAGGACTAAAATAGGGTACGTGCTCGAGGAGCTTCGCGCCGCTCGGATCCGGGAAGACTTGGGTTGTAGGTTTTTTATATTTCGAGACATTTTCATTGAAAAATGCTTTTTTTTGCAAACCCACTCACATGTCTATTTTCGCTGGGCTTTTGCTATGGTTTTCAAAAATGATATTACTCACTCTATAATAACTTCATTCAAAGATTTCAATACGTTTTCAGATTTTATGGATTAAAAATTAACATTTCGTAAACGCATTCAATTGATCATTTTACATTCTTCTACTAATTCTGCATGGGTACTATGCACGTTTTTCATTTGGGACATTTTCCCTTGAGGAAATTTAAACCAGTTTTGAAGGTGAAAACTGTTTGGCGCCTAAAATTCTTTGCTGAAAGTTGAATTTTTGCATTTTATAACCAAATTTTGAGAAAATTATTAATATTTTACTAAAATTCGTAAAGTTTTTTCCTAAACCTTACCTTTTTCGTCGCATTTTTAGAATCTTAGACACCATTGGTTTGGCCGTTTTAGAACAAAGCCAGACTCATTGTTTTACGCTCAGTTAGAAAATATGGGGAAATGTTTTCGAGGGTTTGGCGAACGTTATGGGGGAGACCCGTGACCGGGACCAGAGGCGAACGTTATCGAGGCGAACATTATCGAAGGTTGACTTATCACCATTAAATAACGTGTTTTCTATCATTGACATGATAAAACAAATCAGCGTTAAGGTACTTATTTAGTTCCCCCCCCCCATTCGATGGGGGGGGGGGAACTAAATAAAATCGCCTTAAAAGCTAAGGAAAATATTTAGTTCCCCCCATCCTACACATTCAGTTGAAAATCCACTGCAAAATATGACTGTCTACATCAAACAAAGGAGCTCTTCATTTCAAACTTTCAAATGAAGAACTCCTTTGTTTGATGTAGACAGTCATATTTTGCAGTGAATTATCAACTGAATGTGTAGGATGGGGGAACTACATATTTTCCTTAGCTTTTACGGCGATTTTATTTTAGTTCCCCCCCCCATCCGGGGGGGGGGGGTCCAAAACCAAAAACGCTCGAAAAGTGATCCTAAGACGTTTTGAAGGTCAGATTCGGGATTTTTGACCCAAAAAGTGGCTTTTTCCAGAAAAATCCATTTTTTGAAAATCTGACTCTTGAAGGCCGAAAAAGCTGAAAATTGCAGGAATGGGGTATTTATACGTTGAATCCGGAAATGGGTTCAGATTCCGGATTTTGAAAATTGCAGAAAAGGGAGCCCTGATTTGTGATTGAAGTTGACAGAGCCCTGATTTGTGATTGAAGTTGACAGAGCTGACTCGGGGAGGACTACTGGCCAAACCTGGGGAGGACAACTGGCCAACCCTGGGGAGGACAACTGGCCAACCCTGGGGAGGACTACTGGCCAACCCTGGGGAGGACAACTGGCCAACCCTGGGGAGGACAACTGGCCAACCCTGGGGAGGACAACTGGCCAACCCTGGGGAGGACAACTGGCCAAACCTGGGGAGGACAACTGGCCAACCCTGGGGAGGACTACTGGCCAACCCTGGGGAGGACAACTGGCCAACCCTGGGGAGGACAACTGGCCAACCCTGGGGAGGACAACTGGCCAACCCGGGGGAAGACAACTGGCCAAACCTGGGGAGGACAACTGGCCATCCCTGGGGAAGACAACTGGCCAACCCTTTGGAGGACTACTGGCCAACCCTGGGGAGGACAACTGGCCAAACCTGGGGAGGACAACTGGCCAACCCTTGGGAGGACTACTGGCCAACCCTGGGGAGGACAACTGGCCAAACCTGGGAGGACAACTGGCCAACCCTTGGGAGGACTACTGGCCAACCCTGGGGAGGACAACTGGCCAAACCTGGGGAGGACAACTGGCCAACCCTTGGGAGGACTACTGGCCATCCCGGGAAGACAACTGGCCAAACTGGGAGGACAACTGGCCATCCCTGGGGAGGACAACTGGCCAACCCTTGGGAGGACTACTGGCCAACCCTGGGGAGGACAACTGGCCAAACCTGGGGAGGACAACTGCCAACCCTTGGGAGGACTACTGGCCAACCCTGGGGAGGACAACTGGCCAACCCTGGGGAGGTCAATGGCCAAACCTGGGGAGGACAACTGGCCAACCCTTGGGAGGACTACTGGCCAACCCTGGGGAGGACAACTGGCCAAACCTGGGGAGGACAACTGGCCAACCCTTGGGAGGACTACTGGCCATCCCGGGGAAGACAACTGGCCAACTTGGATGGAAGACAACTGGCCAACCCGGGGGAGGACAACTGGGTAACCCGGGGTGGACAACTGGCCAACTCTGGGGAGGACAACTGGCCAACCCTCGGGAGGACTACTGGCCAACCCGGGGGAAGACAACTGGCCAACTCGGGGGGAAGACAACTGGCCAACCCTGGGGAGGACTACTGGCCAACCTGGGGATCAAACACTAGAGTGAAATTTTCACACTAGAGTGAAACATTCAAATTTTTTGAAAAATTTGAATGTTTGTCGAAAATTTGTCAAAATTTTCGGATTGAATTTTTCCGATAACGATAACGATTAATCGTTATCGGTTTTTATCGCTAATTCCAAAATTTTAACGATACTTAATCGTTCGATAAAATGATCGATAAATTGTCGGTTTTATCGCGATAAAACCGTCGATTAATCGTTATCGGCCGACCTCTAGCCTAGGGCACTAAAGTGAAAAGTGCAAACTTTGCATGAAAAAGTGAAAAGTCCTCTAAGCGAAAATGTCTAGCTCCTCTCCATTGCATTGTGCGTCTTATACTGTCTCTGGTTGCCTACTTCACTTCAAAGAGAGAGACGCAGAGGAACGCCGCACACTAGCACCGAATTGATATGCATTTTCCAGTTTTTTTTTCATTTCATTTTGCAGTTAAAAACTGTATTCAAAACTATTCAAATAGAACTAGAGAATACTCTGGTTATAATTACTACTGGTCTATCAATAACTAGTCAAGTTGAAAGGGCGCGGCAAAGCCGCGCCCGTCGAATTCTCTTGTGTTTGGTCTTAGTTAGTGATAACTAACACCAAACACAAGAGAATTCGACGGGCGCGGCTTTGCCGCGCCCTTTCCACTTTACTAGTTATATTAATTTTTTTAAATTGATAAATGCAATTTTGAAGACTGAACGCTCGGTCGACACTTTTCGTAAAATAAAAAAAGAGACTTTGGTTTTATTTCCCACTGCATATACATTGGAAAATGCATATCAATTCGGTGCTAGTGTGCGGCGTTCCTCTGCGTCTCTCTCTTTGAAGTGAAGTAGGCAACCAGAGACAGTATAAGACGCACAATGCAATGGAGAGGAGCTAGACATTTTCGCTTAGAGGACTTTTCACTTTTTCATGCAAAGTTTGCACTTTTCACTTTAGTGCCCTAGGCTAGAGGTCGGCCGATAACGATTAATCGACGGTTTTATCGCGATAAAACCGATAATTTATCGATCATTTTATCGAACGATTAAGTATCGTTAAAATTTTGGAATTAGCGATAAAAACCGATAACGATTAATCGTTATCGTTATCGGAAAAATGGCGACCGATAAACGATAAAAGGTAAGCACCCCTAAGAATGCGGTCGGCCGCGCCCGACCGGGCGCGCCCGGCGAAAATTTTGACAAATTTTCGACAAACATTCAAATTTTTCAAAAAATTCCATAGGACCACCCAGCGGCTACGCCGCATGGCGGCGCCCATGATCATCCACGGGGGGTAAAGGGGGTCGTAGGGGGCCACAGGGAGTCGTCTGGGGGCTGAAAATGGTACCAATCGTCTTCTCTCGTCGAGACCTACGAAACGAGCTATCACACACCCCTGTAGCTCGCCGGCTAAGTGGTTTCCAAAAAAGTGCCAAAAAACACATTTTTGGCCAAAATTTGAAAATTCTGGCCGGTGCCCCAAACTTTTTTTGCGGATTCGGTATTAGCTCGGCCAGACCTACAAAATGAGCTATCACACACCCCCGTAGCGCGCCCACAAATTGGGTTTCCAAAAAAGTGCCAAAAAACTCGTTTTTGGCCAAAATTTGAAATTTCCGGCCGGTGCCCCAAACTTTTTTAGCGGATTCGGTATTAGCTCGGCCAGACCTACAAAATGAGCTATCACACACCCCCGTAGCGCGCCCACAAATTGGGTTTCCAAAAAAGTGCCAAAAAACTCGTTTTGTCCAAAATTTGAAACTTCCCGCCGGTGCCCGAAACTTTTTAGCGGATTCGGTATAGCTCGGCAGACCTACAAAATGAGCTATCACACACCCCTGTAGCGCGCCCACAAATAGGGTGACCAAAAAAAGTGCCAAAGAACTCGTTTTTGGCAAAATTTGAAATTTCCGGCCGGTGCCCCAAACTTTTTTTGCGGATTCGGTATTAGCTCGGCCAGGCCTACAAAATGAGCTATCACACACCCCCGCAGCGCGCCCACAAATTGGGTTTCCAAAAAAGTGCCAAAAAACTCGTTTTTGTCCAAAATTTGAAATTTCCGGCCGGTGCCCCAAACTTTTTTAGCGGATTCGGTATTAGCTCGGCCAGACCTACAAAATGAGCTATCACACACCCCGTAGCGCGCCCACAAATTGGGTTTCCAAAAAAGTGCCAAAAAACTCGTTTTTGTCCAAAATTTGAAATTTCCGGCCGGTGCCCCAAACTTTTTTTGCGGATTCGGTATTAGCTCGGCCAGACCTACAAAATGAGCTATCACACACCCCCGTAGCGCGCCCACAAATTGGGTTTCCAAAAAAGTGCCAAAAAACTCGTTTTTGTCCAAAATTTGAAATTTCCGGCCGGTGCCCCAAACTTTTTTTGCGGATTCGGTATTAGCTCGGCCAGACCTACAAAATGAGCTATCACACACCCCTGTAGCTCACCGGCAAAGTGGTTTTGCCCTTTTACGTGACACACGTGACACACAGATGTCACGTTTTCACGTATGTCAACCCCAAATCTGACATTGATAACCCCCCCCCTAAAATCATGGGTTTTTGGGTGGTACTCGCGAGTTTGGGGTCCGAGACCCCCAAAAAGTGGGTTATTCTATTGCGGGCGGAACACGGACACCAATCAACTTAGAGGGACCCGATGAATATTTCGTATGTGATATTCTAACTTTTCCCAAACTTTCCCAATCATATCCGTGATCATTTTCGGTTAACCCTACAAGAGTCGGTGCGCCCAAGTGTTTATATCGACACAACTTTTTGTCCTTTACAAGAATATGGAAGAAAAAATTTTTCGGTAATGGGATATTTGGAAATCTCAGGCTGATTTCGAAATCACCTTTTTTCGATAAAAAATGCTCTGAGTAGTCAGCTTTGACAGGCCATATCTATTTTTTCTAGCTAACATGGACAGTAGTGTTATATATCGTTGGAAAGCCCATGTCCTGGGCTACGTACCTACCTGCTTTGCGGTCCGTCGTCCCACCACGGAAAATGAGTTACAGCGGGAAATTCAAAATTTAGACATTTTTTCCAACTCCAGGTGGCCGCACTAAAATGGCCGTAGTTTTTTGATAGAGCGACTTACACTGTTGCGGTAAAAAGTATGTTGTAAAGGAGGATGGGGAACATTTATAAGCTTTTATCTGGGTACTGTATTGGTTTGGCAAGAAAGTCTTTTCGGTTTTTTTTTGTCCTTATCATTTTCCTCAACATTCAAAGATCGGCCGGGCAATGTTTATGCATTTGATAAGCGTAGCTGTCACTCTTTCCAACTACAGTCGAACCTCGATTTACCGCTCTTTCGATTAACCGCACATAATTGGCTGGAACGGATTTTTTCCATACAAAATTCCCTCGATTATCCGCATTTTGTGCGGATAAATTCGATTATCCGCACAGATTTTTGCGGAACCAAAGTGAAATTTCCAAGTAAAATTTTTCGTTTATCCGCATAAAGAAAAATGGTTCTGTTTTTGGCGCAAATTTGAATTTTTATACAAAATTTTCCCGATTTTTATCAAATTTTTCAAAAATTTTTCAAAATTTTTGCCATATTGGGTAAAATTTTGCAAAAATCGGTCAATATTTTGTAAAAAAATCAAAATGTTTTGGGCGGGAATTCTAATTTTATTTTTTATTTTCAAAAAATGACAAAAAATGTAGGAAATTTCGCTTATCCGCACAACTTTGCAATGGAAGGATTTTTCCATACAAAATTCCCTCGATTTACCGCACACCCGATTAACCGCACTTTCGATTATCCGCACAAAATCGCCATTCCCGACGTGTGCGGTAAATCGAGGTTCGACTGTATGTGGAAAATTCTTGTTTGTCTTCTAATTTTACTACAAATATCGATTTCCGAAAGACTCCTCCCGCCTAACCATTTACGGCACATTTTTTATTATGAATATTCTCGCGGTAGCACTGACAAAACAACAAACAGCCCGAAATATCTGTGATTTGTACGGCCCGGGCACTACTTCTGAACGGACGTGCCAAGAATGGTTCCAACGATTTCGGGAAGGTCTAACCGAACAGTGCCCTGCGGTGAGAATTTTTTGAACCTCGGGTACTTTTTTCCAAGTGCATTCTTAGGGGTGCATTTTTTCAAATTTTTAAAATTCGCACCGATACCATAATGCCAATAAATTATATGGAAAAATTCGCGAGAAAAAAGCGCCGCAGGCAAAAATTTTTGAAAAAAATTGGCTTTTCTCTTAAAAATTGACTAAAATTTATCATTGAAATAAATTATAACATTTAATTTTTTTAATATTTATAGAAAATTTCACAAATATTTGGCCCAAAATTTTGGAAAAACAGTGAGACATACTACAAAGTTAAGGAGAAAATAGCGCCGCAGGCAAAATTTTTTGAAATATTAAGCATGTTTGCCAAAAAATTGCTACCAATTAATTTTCCTTTGGTCCTCTCCTCTCAACCACGCCACCTCAAAATTTCCTTTGGTCCCCCCTTTTGATTTTTTCTCCCTTCCAAAAGCTGAACCCCGGGTAATTACCCTATTTACCCATATGACCGCAGGGCCCTGTAACCGAACTTGAAGACCAACCCCGCTCCGGAAGGCCATTTGAATTGGATGATCAATCTCTTTTGGCACTTCTGGCATCCGCCTTTTGCCCGTAAGATGGGCACACATTGTAGATCATAACGGTGATTATTATGATGTCTAATGATTATGTAACCATTAATTAAAC
>JAKKPZ010000741.1:0-18611 GCA_022814885.1 Ditylenchus destructor | reverse complement strand
GATAATTTGAATTTATATCAATATCGTTCGATTTTCCAGGAATATGAGACAAGAAAACGGAGTAAAAAACTCGCCAAAATTTACTCAAAACTTTGCGCTACCAAATTTGGTATCCTCATCAGAAATGGACCAATAATTCCCAAAATGAAATATTGTTAATCGATTTCCAGGACAGGGGTGGACGAGATTGGTCCGTTTCGGTCCGCTCCGGTCCGGTCATGCTAACTTTTTTATACTTATGGGACCCAAGGAATGTTTTTATAGCACTGCTGGTCCGTTGCGGACCGGACCGGCGCCTGCACTTTGCTATGTATTGAGTCATCCATTTCGGAAGGTGCCTTTTGATTTCAAATGGCGGTTTGAATTCGCGCCTTTTTGCATCTTCTCTGCTCATCTTCTCTGTGACTGGAACGTTCTCTTCATTGAGAGAGGGAGAGACGAGAGACAAACAGAGCGGGCGCCGCACACTAGCACCGAATTGATATGCATTTTCCAATGCATATGAAATGGGAATTGAACCAAAGTTGGTTGAATTCCCATTTCATATGCATTGGAAAATGCATATCAATTCGGTGCTAGTGTGCGGCGCCCGCTCTGTTTGTCTCTCGTCTCTTTCTCTCTCAATGAAGAGAACGTTCCAGTCACAGAGAAGATGAGCAGAGAAGATGCAAAAAGGCGCGAATTCAAACCGCCATTTGAAATCAAAAGGCACCTTCCGAAATGGATGACCCAATATAAAAACGTGAAACCAAAAATGTGTTTATACAGAGTTGTGTATAATGTTATGCTGCAACTTCGTATCACAAAATTTTTCACACTCTAGTAATAAGTAAAAAAAAAATACAGTGAAAAATGTCATATTTTTGGCATTTTTTACTCCGTTTTCTTTGTCTCATATTCCTGGGAAAATCGAACGATATTGATATAAATTCAAATTATCCAAGTAGCTAAGGGACTTGTCTACACAGTGGTATAAAAACATTCCTTGGGTCCCATAAGTATAAAAAAGTTAGCATGACCGGACCGGAGCGGACCGAAACGGACCAATCTCGTCCACCCCTGTTCCAGGATGGGATCTCCTGCCGATATTCTTCGGAAGTTTCTCTAGAATTTTCTAGAACTGTTACAACGTTAGTCACCGGAAAACTGGAGAAAAATTCGAGAACCGCTATTTCGAAACCGCAATCCGAAATCGACTCAAGAATGAGTATTAAGGTGAAACAAGTATGATTTACTGGGCAGGTTAGACTTATTAAATGAAGCCGAGATTCTCGAATGTGAATGTTTGTCGTGTAAGCAAATTTTCAAAGATATCGATTAACTCTAGTTATGTCTGTCGTATATGATGTCTGATATCTCTCTATGTCTGCGCCGCCGCCTCATCTCGCTCTCAATCCTCACCGCGCGCTCGGACGTAGCAGGTGCGCCTCAAACAGCTGTGCCTCAAAAATTACCAAGTAGGGTATACCAAAGACAATAGAGTCACGTTCTCACGATATTGTGTGACGGACAAATAGACAGAAAGCAGAAAAAGACTATCAAATCTTCGAGAAAGTTCTTTGTGAGATTGGAGTAATATTCGATAGATTTAGAAATACGTTCTACTACAGGGAAAGAAACAGTTATTTGAACTTGAACTTTGGGACAAAATACACCGTGATAATTTGATAAAATAGTAAATGAAAAACGGAATAAGATTAAAAATGCTAAAAATTGCAAAAATTTGCCAAAAATGCCAAAAACCCCCAAAATGATGCTTATTTCTCTTCAATTATATGGGATGTCTAAACAAATGACCTTTCAGAGACAAAATTCTAGATAAAACGGCCAACAAATTACAAATTCCCATTCACGACAAAAAATTGGGTCTATAGCAGTAATATCAAATTTGAGCTAGCAGGCCAAAAAATGGGCCAAATACGACCCTAAAGTTAGGTCCCGATTTTGATATCAATGCCAAAATGGGTTTAAAATTCCCCAAGTGAAACATTTTCCATCAATCTTCAGGCGGGATATTATTAGAGACTAAAAATTATTTTTCAATCATAACCCAGATTGGTGGCTAATTAGAGACATGAAGTGATATACGGTGACGGAATGAGACAATGCGTGTGTCCAAAAAAGACCTCAATAGAAATTGTTTCAAAAGACAACCAATCAATAAGTTGTGACTCATCGCTCTCCTCATCATCGTCGTCCTCCTGATCCTCCTCGCACTGCCTCTTAATCCCATTCATATCCCCCCTTCCAACGGTGATGCGAAAACGAACATCGGTAAACAAAAGGATTATCGCTCCGAAAAACTAATTCTCTCTTTGTCCGAGAATCGATTCAAAACGAGTCATTGAAATCTGGGCTGCAAATTTGTACTTTTAAGGGAATTTTTTGCAAAAAATCTCGAATGATATCATTGAGAATGGCGTGGAGGTATATATGTTTCTGTTAATATGGATTCCAGCTGCCCGGTCACGAATTGGTTTCCCTTGGGCCAAGTGCGAACGCCCGTGGTCCTGGCACGAAAACGGGATAGTTCGTTCCAGGACGGTCCGGGACTGAGTTTGCCTGGGATCGTATCGATTCAAATTCCGGTTCGAATCATATCGGACCCGGGCAGGATCCTGGGTCACACGAGTCAGACCGGTCTCGGATTCGGTAAAATGTCAGATTTAATCAGATCGGCGCATCCGGACTCAGTCTCGTCGAAAAATTCCGATTCCTTGTCAAAATCTATCCAAAGTAAACCCATGGTAGAATTCAATGGCCTCCGGCCCGGGCCAGGTTTTCCAACCCTGAGTGATATCGTAAAAATGGAGTGGGAATGTACACATGTCGTCCCTCGCTAATCCGGCCACACACTTACCCAGAGATTTCTCCGACCTCCCTGCTACTTTTTCATTTATTTCTCAAACAAGAAAAATTTTTAGTGTGATTTAAAATGCTTCACCAATTTTATAACCAGAAATCTGCAAAAAAGCCAATAAATTTCGGAAAATCCCTGGCCAGACACGAAAATTGTCTGGTCAGGATCGGTTTCTGTAATTTTCCGTTTGGAAGTCACGCAAAATTCTGTGTCACGCAAAGGTGGGTAGTACAGACCGCAAAAGTACATGTGAAAAAAACCAGAAATTTCAGACAAACATGATTTCGTGACAAGGACAATAATATGAATGAATATCAATACCAATAACTGTTTTCTAGAATATTCTGAGAGACGAATTTCAGGAATTAATGAATACATTCGAAGGGAAAAATGTTCGAGAATCAAACATCATGTTTCGGGTACAAATTTCATAATTAATAGTTCTAATCTCGACATCTTAGACCATAAGCTCCCGAAATAAGGACAAAATTCTCTGATCTCGTTTAATGATCAGATTTCGAAATACAGCATGCACTGATTCAAGTGAAAGCCATAAGCTTCCGTTCGAGCCACTCTTCATACTTCTCGAACGTTCTAGAAGTAGAACTTATAACAAATAATCACAGTAGAGATGAAATTATTATCGATGAAATACCTCACAGTCGTTCAATAAGCCCTCCGGGTAAGAAAAACCACAATCAATTTTTCAGCGAAAATTTCACAAGTCTCATATACGTCACCAAAAGTCAGTCTATAAGCGAGCGATATTATGGGAAAGCTAAAGTTAAACACGCACGCAAGTGCTACCATTATTCGAGTGGAGAAAATCGGGCGGGGAGGGGCGACACCTCTGTCACCTGTCTATGTGTTTTAAATTCTCTGTCTAGCCTTCTGTCTTGCCTCCGAATGGTCTCCGCGCGCGTCTCTTTCGAAACTTTATGAGCGGAGCAGAAAACCGGTCGATCGATTGGATTGGTCGCGCATTCTCTCACTGTGCAGTCGCTCCTGTGCGACGGGGGCCATTGCTCATTGATCATCAAAGGACCACCTGTGAGGTGTATGTCAGGGCTGCAGATACGGGGGGTGTATAACCGGATAGTGAAAAACACGTCAAAATTTTTGCGTTTTCATGTGAGTTTGATTATTTCACTTGTGCAATCGGATAGAACTTTTTATTATCCGGTAAGGACATCAATATCAGATTTGACATTTTTCCACAAAAAACCGAGATTTTTGCTACTATCCGGTTTTCACTATCCGGCCAAAAGCTATAAAACCCTTTTATAGCTTTTGGCCGGATAGTGAAAACCGGATAGTAGCAAAAATCTCGGTTTTTTTGTGGAAAAATATCAAATCTGATATTGATATAAGCTATAAAACCTTGGTGTATGTGGAGAAAGTGAATGTGAGGAACTGATTTTCGTGGACAGAGGGAAAGGAAAAAGCGATAGCGAAAGACTATACGTTTTCGCAAATTTAAAACTTTAGTGATCGAAAATACGAAAATTGTATAACTGTAAACAAATGTTGCGATGTATTTGCTGGCCATGTATTAAAACAGAATAATTTTTTCCGGAACAATACTTTTTAGCGCGAATTGACTCTTGGCACCACCATATTATTCTCAATATTGTCGCTATAAGATGCCAAATGCACGGAACTAATTTTAATGCTTTTCAGTATTTGCTAAGAAAATTTATTTACAAATTTCTAACAAACGAGATAAGAGTTTTGGCCAAATTTAAGAAAAAATTCCACGACACTACTACAGAAAGGGTTACAACCCAGCTGGGAAAAATCCATAACTGGTGAGGAATGAATCACCACCAGTTGGAGGTCTCCCAGATGTCCCCTATTTCTAAAATGTATAATTTTTACTTGAAAAACCTCTGGTTTAGGCTGAACACTCGGCATGTTTTTGAACAACTCAGTAAAAATAACAACAATTATTGCTTCTTACGTTCAAAACATGCAAAATAAATTACATTTACTGTGTCATTGTTTCGTTATCGTTTGTTGACAGATTTCGATTCTGGTTATTGCGACTTGACCCTACCATTCAGTGCTACGTTTGGCATACAATCAGAGATCGAAATTTTTACCGTCTAAAAAATCCACTCTATTGCAGAAAACCCTATTTTTTATACTAATTGTCAACAAATTCTATATGAATATATGGTACTTTACTAAAAAGCCAGTGTTCGTCAGTGTCTGCGTCAGTCACTCATCTGACGGTTAGACCACTTTCACCGATCATTTCCGGGCAAGTGATAGCTTAAAATGTTCGTACGAATGTGCTGATACAGATTTTCAAAAAATTTAGACAAAATTTTTTTGACAAAATTTTGAAAAATGGGGCATACTGACGGCGGGGGGGGGGGGGACGCCGCGATAGCGACGGCGTGCACAGCTAGTTTTTATAGTAATTGTCAACAAATCCTATATGAATTGGATGTATAATTTTTGTGTTTACAGGCTTATGTTGGACATTTATATTACAATTGTTTCCTTTCAGTAATCCGCCAATTCAAGAGAAACTGATTTTTGGTATAACATTACACACTATAGATCGGACGAAAACGAAATTTCGATCTCGGTTTTCTACGAAACCGTAAGAATTACGGTTTCAGTTCATGAAATACTTCGCAATACCGAGGGTCGATTTAGTCGGAACGTTTTTTAGATTTTTGAAAAAGGTGCATTTTTAAGGAAAATACGTCAAAATTTGGAATAAGTAAAAAAATTCGACTGAGGTGCCAAAAAAGTGCGAAATTTTGACGTATTTTCGCGAAAATCGCACTTTTTTCGGAAATTAAAAAAATCTTGGGGACTAAAACGAGCCTTAAAACCCAGAATTACACGTCGGCGTTTTTTGTATGGTTTTGTATCAAAAAGTGTGACAGGCATGTTTTTGTCGTGAAATTTTTGGTACATACCCTAATTCGAGTACGGCGAGTCCGAATTTGACCTCAGATTTGGGGTGGTCCCGCCACGAAAGTTGGGAAAATCGCGTTTTTGGGGAAAAATGGCCCAAAAATGACCATTTTTGATGCGTTACGTTAAAAATAATTGCAGATTCGGACTCAGCGCATCAAAATACCCCTAAAACACATTTTGCTGACATTCCAAAAAAATTTCATTTTTTGGCCATTTTTCACCATAGGGGGTACCACATGGATTTTGAAAAAAATCGATTTTTTGAAAATGTGGAAAATTTTTCTGCAATGAGTGTTTTTAGGGGTAATTCGATGCGCTGATTCCGAATCTGCAGTTAATTTTTTCATATCACGTCAAAAATGGCCATTTTTGGACGATCTGTTGAGCGTTTTTGGTCTCAAGTTCGAACCCCAGGTCCGTCAATCAATTTTTTTCTCGCGAAAATACCAAATTTTCTTAAAAATAACCACAAATTCGTGTTTACCGGACCACAATTGATTAAAAATTTGGAACTGGAAAATGAAATACCATCAATACTAATTTTCTGGCACCATTTTGTGATAATTTTCGCCCAAAAACGCCAAAAAACGCAATTTTCCCAACTTTCGTGGCGGGACCACCCACGATCTGAGACCAAATTCGGATTCTCCGTACCCGAAGTAGGGTATGTACCAAAAATCCCGGTCCATTTCGAACGTTCTACTTCACATTTTCAGCAAAATACACGAAAATGGCCATTTTTGGGCAAAAAACCGAAAAAATGTCGAAATGGGCGCAAATTTACTCTTGTCCAAGATTTTTTATGAAAAAGTACAATTTTAGGTGTTGCTCGATCGTACTGTACTAGTGAAATATTCATCCCTACGTTTTAAATTAAAATCTGGGGTCTCAAAGTTGACCTATTTAACACTGAAAAACGCAAAGTGTACCAACTTTGACAGCCCAAATATTAATTTAAAACGTACAGACGAATATATCACCCACCAGGTATGATAGAGCAACACCTGAACTTGCTTCCTGGCAAAAAAAATCTTTCATAAGAGGAGATTTGATTTTTGGCTGAAATTGGCCGTCACGCTTTTTGATACAAGAAACGCCGACGTGATTAGTGGTCAGAAAAATGGTGAACATAGGCCAAAATAGGCTAACTCGCTGTCTGGTCAATATGTGGCCAGAACGACAAAACTGAAATCGGCTGTCACACGTGTTGAAACAAGTCCCATACAAAAGGGGCCGACGTGTAAGTACCACTAAGAATGGAGTCGACCACGCCCGATTGGGCGTGCCCGGCGAAATGTTTGAAAATTTTTCAACAAATATTCAAATTTTTCTATTTCTTTAGTATTTTTTTTGATATACGGTCAAAGCCGCGACCTAGCATAAGCTAGTTATTCTATTAAAGTGCTCTGAAAGTTCTGAGATTTTACCGGGACGTTAAGCTCGGCCGAGGGCTTCGCCACACAGTTCCCCTTGCTTCCTGAGTGAGACTCAGCAAGCCTGTCTTGCGACGCTATCGAAGGGGGCTCTAAGCTCTTCTGTGTTCCCCTGGTACATAACCAGCACCCATTTTTAGCGACCCACGGAGGGATGCCACAGCTGGGTGGACTGCACACACGGCGAGGGGATAGAACCCCCGACGGACAGGGCAATAGGCCGAAACCTAACCACTAAGCCACTCGTGTGCTTAGTGGTTAGGTAGTATTTTATTTTTTAGTTTTTATTATATTGGACAACAACTGGACAGATTCATTCATGTGATTTGCAGAGGTTTGTAATTGTTAGTTGTATTGGGTCATCCAAGTAGAAACTTTCGTTTCGATTTATCAGTAGTTCCCATCTAGCGAGTTAAACAGATTGGGTCCCGCCACGATCGGACTGATCTGGCTCTCTCTCTTCGGTCGAATGAAGAGAGAGGGAAGAGACGAGAGACAAGCAGAGCGTGCGCCGCACACTAGCTACAAATAAAACGCAGCTACAGTTCCCTCTCTCTTTATTCGACCGAAGAGAGAGAGCCAGATCAGTCCGATCGTGGCGGGACCCAATCTGTTTAACTCGCTAGATGGGAACTACTGATAAATCGAAACGAAAGTTTCTACTTGGATGACCCAATACAACATATCAATTTTTGAGCGTTATTTGTTACAAACAGTTACTTCCCCCGGGCAGTTAGTGAAAAGCAAGACCATGCAAAATTTGTCTAACAGGCAAAGTCTTACATTTTGACAAACAGTTGGCGTTTTGGCCAAAAACGAAAGTTTGTTAAAAACTAAAGACTAAAAGTTTTTCATAATTTTGGTCAACGTTCAGGGTTAGTCGTATATTTGGCCGCAGGCTCAAGATGCGACTTGCTCTGTGGACGAAAACCTTATTGGTGTTACTGGTTCACTCTTTTTTGTTGCTGATATAGCATTGGCGTTGTGCGCAAATTCTTAAGGTTAGCCAAACTTTAGGCTTAAGCTTAGGCAAAGGCTTATGTTTAGGCTTAGGCTTGGTTCCCTTGAAAGAAAAACCGAATCTGACCCCCTTACAGGAGTTAATCTCATAATTATTGTTTGAACTAGTGGGCATCAGTAACAAAAATGAGTGAATCAGTAACATCGGAAAGGTTCACGTCTTCGTGATGGCCAACGAGTCTTATTCTTCGAACAACCCACATATTAAATTATTTATGGATAATACTGACATAGCTTTTCTAAAAATTGTCAACAATTGTTTCAATGTATTTCGATTATTAGTTGTACACAAGAACACAAGTACGGGTGATCCTCTCTTACTGGCGGCTGCACAGCGATTCAGAGCCGTACTTTAATTTATACGAGTTGACGGGCCGCGCCTTCGGCGCGTCCGTCAACTCGGAGCGTGCACAGCGTCAGATTGGGTTCGTCATCGCTTCGCGCACCGCCATCAGCGGTCAGATTGGGTTGTTCCTAAGCGTGATTTACCTACTTACTGTTGGTGGGAACGCTACGAATAAGTGTGGATTTGTGGGATTGTGGGTCGTTTTGGGGTCCTCGCGGCGCTTCGCGCCGCGAGGACCCCAAAACGACCCACAAACCCACAAATCCACACTTATTCGTAGCGCTCCTTTACATAGCGTGAGTCATGCTGGGTCTCCGCTCGCTTCGCTCGCTACGACCCAGACGTGAGAATCTGTACTGGGTTGGGTTCGTGAAGATCTCGGCCGCCTTCGGCGGCCTCGATACTGGCGGCCGGATACTGGGTTGGGTTCGTGAAGATCTCGGCCGCCTTCGGCGGCCTCGATTTCACTGGGTCCGAGCGGCGCTTCGCGCCGCTTTCGGACGCAGGATTAGGATTCGGAGTTTACATGGCCAAAACCCCTAAAAACACGTTTTTCTGTTTTGGCGCGAATTCAAAATTTGAATTACAAATCTGACGTCAGATTCGGACTCAGCACATGCGAAAACCCCCGGGTGCCAAAAATCAGACCCGTAGACAGCTTGCATCAAAAAACCCGATTTTTGGGCCAAAAAGTGGCTTTTTTTTTTCAAAAATGCGCCAAATCAAAAAGTGTAAAAAGCAAAGTGGTCCAGAATCGCCTCAGAAATCGATTGGGAACATAACAAACATCACTTGCCCAGGTCAAAACCCTTAAAAACACGTTTTTGCGTTTTGGCGCGAATTCAAATATTCAAATTTCGGGTCTGATAATTTTCCCCATCCTAACTTTTCGAGACCTATCGATTGAGCTATTACTCGCCTCTGGGTCACGTCTGGATCGCGAGATCTGGGTGGTGCCGGACGGACAGACACACAGACGGACAGAACATGGCCCTTTAGTATTAGTCCATTTTTGGTGTATTTATTAAATATAAAAGCCATCAGACATTTCCTGGTAGCCCATAAATGTATGACTAGTGCAAAATTGCAAATGAAATGATTTTCAATTTTAAGGTAAAGTTGAACTTTAGAACAAAGTTGATGCTATCTCTATAAATTTGTAATGCTTCCAGAATTCATTATAGCCAGAATTCACTATAGCATAAATTTTGATTGCCGCACAATGCTTCCAACCATTGTCGTTCCATATTAGTCATCAGACGTACATGCCCTATTGAACTAAGCTCTGTTTGCATAATATGCCAAAACGCTTGGCCTTTGACAGGATTGTCAAATATCAGGAAAGCTGCTGTTGTGCCGCGATGTCGCTCTTGTCGTTTTGACCGCAATGAGCACAGAGTTATTATTTCTATGGGTCGGCAATCTTTCACTTTACTTAAATTTTTGTCAATAACCTTCTGAACTCCAGTCTAAAACATTTGTAAACATTAGTTCGTCGTACGTTTAAAGGTATACCGCAATAAACGAAGTAGCATAACGTTCTCCCACCATCATCATTCGCCAGTTAACATTTACTGATATCTAAATACCGAAATTTTCTGATAACGCGGTAAATCTATATTTAAAAAATGTTATAATTTGTTCTGCAAATATGGTTCTCTAATAGGGGTGTTCCGATGCGCTGATTTCGAATGTTCACATAGTTTTTGTCCCTTGTACGATATGCTTTCTGACAGAAATACCATCTTTCTAACTTTCTTGTTGGCTTCGAGTCTACGCAAAAAGTTACTCCTAAAAGTGACTTAAACAATACTTTTATCACAACAAATCTGCCATAAAAACTGACATAACTTTGGGAACGAGAATATTTATTGTTCTGAAAGCAAAACAAAAATACCAGAAATACACGTTATGAGAAATATTTTAGAACATTATGACAATTTGTGCACGTAAATAATAACATGTGAATGGTTTGATGTTTGAACCCAAGCTTTTATTGGTTCATTTTTCACAGGTGAGACTAGCCGTAAATTCCTTGCTTGCCTGCTGTTTTACAGGCTACATGACTTACTCTGTTAGTATTTATTACTCATTTGTTGGAAGTTAATATCATCTTTACTTGAAACGTAGAAAATATACATACTTCCGAAACCGTATCTTTATGCTCCATTAAATCAACGACATCATAAGGATTAATCACTTTTGGCCTGCCGTCAATAGTGTCATGGGCATATATTGCCAAATCATAAAGTAAAGTGTATTGAGACGACAGCGACGAAGCGTATGGCTTGTGATGTTGCGGAACGGGAATATTGTTCCTGTAAAAATAAACATTGTTTGATCTAATTTCAAAGGCTACGGTGTCCCGGTGAAAACAGTCTCACAAGTAACGTCACCAAATGTCATACATCTTTAAATCTTTTTGGCCTATCTTGGAGACTACTAAACCACTATATTGTGGACTATACACCAAAATAATGATATTCTGATTAAGCATTCAAAGTTACATACAAATATCCGCTTTTTAGACCGTATATTCCAGTACCAGGTGTAAACTCTCCAATGTAATTTTCTCGTAAACGTCCCGTCGGAATAAAATTTTATCATTTTTTGTGAATCACTCTGTGGCCCTCTCCAAGATAGGCCAAACAGATTTCAAAATTCGGTATGACGTTTTGGTGACGTTACTTGCCAGATTTTTCGGTCTATTTATTATGCTAACAAAGTTCAACAGCTTAAGTTTGAGCTTTACACTTAAGTTTAACTATTAAGTTTAGCTTAAGCCTAAATTGTTCGCCTAAGTCCTTGGGTCATTTTAAGCTAATACTCAAAGTTTAAGCTTAAGTCTGAGATTTGAGCTAGCTTAATAGACCTAAAAATTTGGGACTGTTTTATCGGGACTATTTTTACCGGTACAGTTTTTACCCATAGCCTTACCGAATCAGAGCTTTTCATAAAATATTATTCAAACTTGCAATGTGCGTGGGCTTAACGACTCATTTTTTCTTTCTCATAGAATTGATTCATGTATAGCGCCCATTTGAATGGATGTGTTATGAAAAGTCTGTAATTCGATAAAAATCGAGATTACTGCAAATTAAAATTATTAAAGTTCTGCGCTATAACATTTCTATTTATATTACATCCATTCTATTTATATAGCAGATATGTTTTAGAGATTTTACATGTTATCGACGAAAAATATCCGACCGCTGTAACAGTACGTGTTAACAGCAGGTTCAAAACATGCATATGTCACACTCATCTTGGCATTACCTAAAATAGAGCAAAAATAAATGTAATCATTTATAAAGGATTTGGTGATGTATAAGTGCTGATATAGGTGCTATCGGAAAGGTGAGTTTAGAAATTTACACGTTTTTTTGTTTCAATCGTATTATTGAGAATCTATCAGTAAAATCTTTCAATTGCACTAAAATTCCACAAACGAATGCAGTCGAAATTCGTTAAACCGACACTAGCTCTGTCGTCGTCAATGGGTGTCGGTTTATCATTCTATGTTTCACTGCGCGAATGTAACAGTGAAAGCATAGAATGATTAGTTTCAGACGGTGAGTGATATGATCCACTTTTCTAGACAATGGAAAAACGAATGAATAGCATAATTGCCAAATTGGATTTCCCTTCGTCTTTGGTTTGGGGTGAAAAGGCAAAAAATAGCGTGATGCAGACAGTGTCGAGTGGAGCCTCGTTAAACCGACACCTCATTGACGATGAAAGCGCACAGTGTCGGTTGAACTGTATGTTTCGAAAATTTGAATAAAAAATACGCAAAATCAATTTTGATAACGATTTGAAACAAAAAATTACTCCCGGAAAACCCTATATACGCAAATTTGTTATTGACAACCAATAATATAAAACTTAAACTCTGTCGGTAAAAAATATGAAAGACTGAATACAAATGACATAATAATGCATCGTTTTCAAAAATACAAAAGCTAAAAACTATCAATACTATCGATTAACGACAAAGAAACAACAAAGTTTATGGGATTATAAAAATCAAGAAATACACAAAAACATGTTTTTACGCTTTCTGGCAAATTCAAATGTTGAAGTTGGTAAATCATTTTCTGCTCCAATTTTCAATGAGCATAGTATTACTCATTATCTCACGATAATTGAATCGCGAGATGTAACTAAGATAAATATATAGTAGATAGATACTCAAGTGTTGTATTCCCTGTTCGACATACTGCTCAAACATAGATTCATGGTAAGCTGTGTCGTCTACAAAGTCCATAACCATTATAGGTGATTCATGAACTGGTTGTATGACTTGTCCTGATTCATCAACTTTAGGGCGCACTCCCAAACCATCGATTCTGTTAAGAGCCGAAAGCGTCATAAACTTTCTTGTTTTTAAAGGTCTGACTAGGCCTTCCATTATGGCCATACGGTCGGTTTTAAAATCACGGACCCAAATTTTGTCTAAGGTTAGGTTCAATGGAATACATGGCTTTCCATCCGTAGAATAATGCTTTATATCCGAGCAGCTAGAAGAATAAAAACATAGATTGCATTCTCGAAATTGCGATACGCATCATGGCGGGAAAATTCAAAAAAATGAAAGGAAGGCTTAATCGAATTTATTCGCGGACCATTTCGCTTCTTTAAACCAACCTCTTTTTAAACAATAGTTTACAAAAAAACCTAGATTTTTACGTAAAGCGTAAAATCTGAGTATATAGATGGATTAAGCTTAAAAACTTGGTATATAGTGGTCATAATCAGATTTTGTATTCAGCAGGAAAGATTTCGACAAATATTGAGAAGTAAATTTGCATAGTAAAAATAGTAACAAAATTTATTTTCAATTTTTTTCAATTTTTTTCTTCTTTTGAATATAAAATCTGATTATGACCACTAAATGCAAAGTTTTTTAAGCTTATTCCTTCTGTATACTCAGATTTTTTATCCAATTTTTTTAAACAATAAGCTTTAAAACAGAGATTGGTCCCGAGCTGAATAATCCACAAATAACTTCGATTAGCTTCGATTAAGCCTTCCTTTGAATTTATTGAATTTCTCCACTATGTTATGCAAACATGATTGGATATCATGCAACATTAGGAAACAAATTCTTACATAATGTTGATTGTCCCGCTAAAAAATCGTTGTTTGCAAAGTTCTTGTTCCTTGAACTCGTGTGCGACAAATGCTTCATTATCAGCCCAAAGCCAATAGGGGAGACGAGTACGTCTTGGAAAAGATAAATATCCATTCTTGTGAAAGCTCATTACAATTAGAATTAGGAATACACAATAAAATATCGGCAGACGCTCTAAAAGAGTCACAATGGAAAATTTCTTAGTTCTGCTCGCTTCCGGCCGAGTAATACCTTAACCCTTCATTGCCGGAGCCATAGACAAAAGACAGAAATCTGGCGTTACCATTAGCTTTCCTTTTGGTGAGCTGTCTTTATCAAAATAATGATGTCTGCCATTGTTTATTTCTATTTTCTATGTGATCTATTTACAGACACACTCTTTGTATGAATAATGAACACTCATTTGTTTCGTTCTTTTTGTGAAGTCTTTAGCAAATTAAAAACGTATCCGATCGGATACACTCGGCAATGAAGTATTAACTGGTACCACTCGATGAGCCAGGCAAAATGAACTATCTTTCAGACGGAAGATAAAGGGGGCTATGAATGTTACTGATTCAAACCGAAGGCCGCGACCGGCGTACAACCCAAACCTTACTTCGGTTTCCTTACTCCGGAGAATCTTTAGCGGCTCCTCCCAGCCTAGTTTAACCGTTCATTTCCCAGTGTTCGAAATTTGGAACGCAAACTTTGGAGTAATTTTTCGCCAATTTTTTGGCCTCCTAGCTCAAATCTGATATTACTCTTATATATCCAACTTTTTGTTCTGAATCAGGATATGTAATTTAGTTTATCTACGATTTTGCCCTGAAAAATGGTCGTTTTCGAGGCATACCCCCGAAAATCGAGGAAAATTGACGAATTTTGGGGGTCACCTTAAATTTTCCGATTTCTGAAAACCTTCGTAACTTTCGAAATTTGGCACCTTTTGCGGAAATTAAAAAAAACTTGCCGAGTAAATTGGCTACGCGGAATCCAATAAGATTGTCAAATTCCGTGCAGAACCTGATTTTTTGGCACAAATTTGAACTCGCGCCAAATTTGGACGCCAATTCAAAATTGGTTTATATTTTCATAAAATTCTGAAAAATCGCCTATAACGCTGAAAATATCGCACGAAATAGGCCACGCTCCTAATAAGCATTGGAGAGACCATTTTTCAAAGCTCTCTCCCATGGCGTTGAAAAATAAGGGTCCCGGGGCCCTTTTTTCGAGGAAATACGGTACGCACTAATTTGGCCAAAAAAGCCTGGCGTGGAGCGCCGTGATATGCTTTACCAGTTTAAACGAATAAGACAAAAAAGTTAGAAAACTAGGTATCAAAGCCAAAAGATCAAGATCCGTAATCATTTTGCGATCTTTTTATGGTTATCTACACTGTTATTTAACTGGTTATATACACCATTAGAGTGCTGGTTCTGAATTCGAAGTCAGTTTTGGCATTTTGCGTATTGTATTATGTTAGTGGTTATCAAAAATTTGGCTTGTCCTAAGGAGATTTTATAACAACTGGACTTGTCGGCTTGTTACATTGACAAAGGAAATGACAGAGACATCTTGTCACTTTCTGGTGAGCTAAAAATGAATAAATTAGTGTTAAAAGAGGCAGGAAAGGCAAAATCTTATCTTTGTAGTGGACCAGCGCTGTTTTTTCACAATGGCGTCTGTTAGAACTACGCTCCGTGCATGTCTTCTGCTCCTCTTCGTCCAGTTGTTTTGACTCAAGAGATCGCATCCGGAAACATGTGAGGTGTAATCAAATAGCTATCCACACGATTATGGTGAGAAATTTAGAAGATCTTAAATTTGAATTTAAGTCAAATATCTGCAATCTAATTCAAGTCTAATATATGCCAAAAAGCTGCTAATTCTAGCTGTTTTTATCTACTTTTAGATATACACTAATACTATAGACAAAATCTATACACTTTTAGCTGTATTTTAGACCAATTTTTAGACAATTTTAGATTTTAAACACTATTTGGTAGCCGCATTTTGGCACCCAACTTTGGTACCCTACTTTTTCACTGTATTTTGAGACATTATTGATAGAAGTAATATAAACTTTTAGACATTCGTTAGTACATTATAGACTACTCTACATTTTTAGACTTGTTTTTAGACAATTTCCGATTTTACTGCTTAATTTACCCAATTTTACACAATTTTTAGTTCTACTTATTGTGTCGCTTCAAACCTAACAATTTTTAATTCGCTGTAAAATGTAGTTTATATTAATTTATAAGTCTAATTAAAATAATTTAAAAAAATTGGTCTCCAACTTTGCATCATTCTCGAAAAACTGGCCGATTAACCCAATTTTGGCCAGAATTTGGAAAAATAAAGTTATAGCCAAAATATTTGTCTTGATCCCCCAAAGGGAATTCTCAAACCGATATAAAATTCCTAGAAAAACGTAAAAGTAAGTTAGGCTGAAAAGACATTTGGTTATATAACACTTAGTAAATACGAGTGACATTGAATCAATAAATTATTTGTTCAGTGGTCAATAGGATGACAACCGATGAATAGGTGGATGGCTAGGTCAAGAGGATGTGGTTGTGTTGTGACCGGTAGCGGCCTTGATGTTTACACTCAGTAAAGCTAAAATTTGGTCACAAAATGCTACGATTTTGTTTTATTGGAATATTTCTTGTCGTAACTTTATTTAGTCTATACTATTCATCACCTATCGAAAAGACAAACATACCTGTAATATTGATTAACTACAACTTATCAAATCATAATTTATTGAAAGGAAATATATCATTACCATTTGATCCTCGCTTTGGCCAATATGAACCTTTATTTTACGACAAATTTATACAAGAAGAAATTGAGAGCAATTCAGATCATATCATCTACTTCAATTTGACTGTGTTTCGCAGGCAAGTTTACATACGTTCATCTTGTAATACAGGGTGAGGAAAAAAGGGAATTTTTTTCAAATGTCTGTAACATAGTGATATTATTAAAGCGATATGACGAGCGGTCTTTTGTATATTCACCAGGAGACTTGTAGCTCTCTAACAAAAATGATACCCCGAAATCATGTCGGAAACCTAAAAATCCAAGGGATCAAAAATCGCAAAAATCGCGTTTTTTGCTGAGTTTTCTGCAGTAAAAATGAAAAGTCGCGAACCCGCAGGCAAATCGTCTCATACAACCATACCGCTGAAGAAAAAGTTGTTCAGTGAGTCGAGTACTACCGAAAAAACACAATTTGAGCGAGAAAAAAAAATTCTGTTTTTCGTGTTTCAGGTGGTCCCCCACATGGTTCAAAAAATCCATTTTCTAAAAAGTTCCGAAATTTTTTGGCAAATTGTGTTTTAGTGGTATTTCAATGCGCTGATCACGACTCTGCAACAAGATTTCTGATATCGCATACAAAAGTTACATTTTTCGGCGAATAATGACCAAAAATTCGTATTTTTACAAAATTGGTCATTATTCGCCGAAAAATGTCACTTATTTATGCGATATCAGAAATCTTGTTGCAGAGTCGTGATCGGCGCATCGAAATACCCCTAAAACACAATTTGCCAAAAAATTTCGGAACTTTTTAGAAAATGGATTTTTTGAACCATGTGGGGGACCACCTGAAACACGAAAAACAGAATTTTTTTTTCTCGCTCAAATTGTGTTTTTTCGGTAGTACTCGACTCACTGAACAACTTTTTCTTCAGCGGTATGGTTGTATGAGACGATTTGCCTGCGGGTTCGCGACTTTTCATTTTTACTGCAGAAAACTCAGCAAAAAACGCGATTTTTGACCCCTTGGATTTTTAGGTTTCCCATATGATTTCGGGGTGATCTTTTTTGTTAGAGAGCTACAAGTCTCCTTGTGAATATACAAAAGATATGGATGGATCTAGGGGAGTAGGGTCCATCCCTCCTCAGGGATGAGATTTTGGCCCTTGCACAAAGGAAAATAGGTCTTTCTGAGAGCTAAATAAACCTAACAAAGACCCTATTAAACCTGCTGGTCGGTCCTTTGTGAACGCCCTAACTTAGCCCCCAACAATGTGTTGGGGGCTAAGTTAGGGCGTTGAATGTGTTGGGGGCTAAGTTAGGGCGTTGAATGTGTTGGGGCCTAAGCAAGCTCATTGTGAGAAGAGAGTGTTGTCTGTTCGTCTGCTTACTCCTCACTCAAATCAGCCCTCTGTGTTGTGTGCGTACAAATTTGACGCTATTGTGTGAAGAAATAGGCAGACGAACAGACAACACTCTCTTCTCACAATGAGCTTGCTTAGGCCCCAACACATTCAACGCCCTAACTTAGCCCCCAACACATTGTTGGGGGCTAAATTAGGGCGTTCACAAAAGACCGACCAGCAGGTTTAATAGGGTCTTTGTTAGGTTTATTTAGCTCTCAGAAAGACCTATTTTCCTTTGTGCAAGGGCCAAAATCTCATCCCTGTCCCTCCTATGCAAGTCAATGACATGAAGTTGCTTTCACTTCAGGCGATTGGAAATGGTTTTACATCCTGACATGCGGTCCAAAACTAGAGATGATATAAATGGCTTAGATGTCCCAGTTTATGTCAATAACAAGTTATTCTACAGAACGTCTCATTTGTATAGGGGACGCATTCTAAGTAAGTCTATTTTTATGACATAAAATAGTGACGAAGTCATAAAAATACTTGAATCTTTGAAACTTATATTACACATTTTTAAATTTACTATATGAAAGCTGAAAATAACGGAAAAACGATGTTTAATATTCGGACGTCATCCAATCTCTCCAAACATACATCTGACCAAACATACAACCAAGATTTCTGAAACATCAGGAACGTCATTTGTAGGATTTCAATATCCCCATGTTCTTGTAGGAGTAAAAAATAAAAATTTTAAAAATTTATAGAAAACTTTTAA
>JAKKPZ010000740.1:0-18734 GCA_022814885.1 Ditylenchus destructor | reverse complement strand
TTAGCTATATTTTAGACTAATTTTTAGACAATTTTAGATTTTATACCCTAATTTGCTACCCCATTTTGGTACCCTATTTTGGTAGCCTATTTTTTCACTCTATTTTAAGATGTCCAAACTTTTAGACATTCACTAGAACTTTATAGACTACTCTACTTTTTTAGACTAATTTTTAGACAATACTTTTAAAGCTACCTTTTAGAGTTTTAGCCAAAATATTTGCCTTGGTCCCCAAAGGAAATTTTCAAACAGATATGAAATTAGAAGAAAAATAGAAAATATAAGAGTATGTTAGGCTGAAAACGTAAAATTAGGGAAAAATTAAAGAAATAACAGAAAATTTTAGACAAAATTTTGAAATTTGTGAACAAAATTTGCAAGATTTTTGTAACTTTTTGTAACTTTTGAAAAAATCCTGAAAATTTTCTCCGGCGGCCGCCGGAGAAAAATTTTGGAAAACATCAGTAGGGGGACCCTTTTGTCATTTTTCCCGTCCGGCCAAAAAGTGCGTTAACGGGGGATGCGTTAACGAGGGGGCGTTAACGGGGGGGGGTTTACTGTAGTACAATATAATTCAACAACATATTTTTATTTGTTTATATTTTAGAAGTTCATGGGTCTGAAAAGCCGGAATGAATACCAACTAGTTGAGTCAGCTAAGGGCACTGTCGAAGACCGAGAAATTGTAGAAAAGTTGAAGCGTAATTTCGCGGAATTTATTGTGGAAGAAGACCAATATGAAGAGCGCCGCAGCACAAACCAAGTCATCGGATTCATCAATAACGATATCGGGAAGAAATTGACGCTTTATGTTGAAATAATAAAATACGGTGGATTGGATTTTTTCATTAAGATTACAAATTTGTAATGTGTACCATTTTATTTCATGGTCTATCATTTTCTCGGTGTTGGGAATATCGAATTTCATTCACTATCCATAATTATCCCATTCTCTGTTATTTTTTGAATAAAATGTTTTGAGACAGCAGGTAGTCATTTTCGTGAACACACAAATCACATGTCAAGAGAGCATGTGAAAACACCGGAGGTTGTCAATTTTACGGCACAGATTTCACGGCATACGCCGCGGCGCCATACCCTAGTCCAGTATAGTATATTAGTGACGTCCGTCTGTGTGTTGCACGTTTTTTCGTAGCCATTCTTAGAGGTGCTTAATTTTTAAATGTTACTATTTGCTGGCGATCCGAATTTAGGTCTAGATTTAGCTAAATGTACCTTAATTTACCATATTTTTTACCCAAACTTGCATTCTTATGGGTGCCAATTTTATAGATTCTGCCTTTTTTCACCCATATTTTTGTCTGTGTGTAACACTTTTGTCCAAATTTTTTTGGGAATGTATTCTTAGGGGAGCTTATTTTTGTCTGTCTGTCAGAGGCATACTAATACACAGGCGCCGCAAAATGCATACTAAACCATTAACCCATAAAAGATAATCCATAAACCATTTTGCCACTGAATAAAAGACGCGGCGCTATTTCAAACATATACTCGAATGCATAAGATCTACCCCACTGACTACTATTTTTAGCAACTTCCAGCAATTTTGACCATCTTTCATGGTCAAAACATCCGATTTATTGGTGAGTTTCGATACAGAAGTTGTTCCAGTAGAACCTTCTAATAAACATTATAATTTACATCCTTCGTGTGGCTGGCGTAGAACAAGTCAGGGTACGCTTTTCAGATATGAAACATACCAGGAGAAGTCTACCGAATAAGCAGGATTTTCGCTTAGAGTGCATTCCAAACCATGTGGAATATGATTTTGGAATGAGTTTGTTTCTCATTCGAGTTTGATGTGAGAAATCATCATTATCACACATAGATTATACGAATCATAGAACGTTCAATTTTTTACTATCAGATAACTGACAAGTAACAATAATCGTAACATTTATTTGGATTATACACCATAGTTTGGATTATAAAACGACCAAATTCGTCGCACATCGTCAAATGTTTCATTAAATGGACCGAAGAAGTTCTCGTACTTTTCTCGAAAGCAATTTGCGTGGTGAGTGATGAGGAGCGCAGAAAGGCCCGAAAAGCTGTACTTTTGACGAAATCTCGGCGTTGCGACAAAGGCCATCAAAATGCGTAAGAAAGTTAGGTCATCGAATCGCTCTAAGGACAATCCTTTCTTGAATTTGTCTAACAGTTCGAGCCGTATGTGCTCGAAGCAACTTAGAAAATTATTCCGATCTTGAAACGTTTTTTTCATTTGGTTCTTGGCCTGAAGTTACGAATCATTTCGATAGAAAACAATAAAAAATATAGAATGCCAATCACCGAAAATCCGAAATTTTATGGACATTTGACAAAAACTGCCTAATTTTTTGCATTTCATTGTTTTTAAATTTGTTAATCTTGCTTACCGCAGAACCAATGGGTTCAAATCTCTTGAGGTTCAACTGAGGAATCCATTCATCTGAAATTCGTATTTAATATATAAAAATAGTATAAAATGATGTATAAGGTAAAGTCATATCAAGACTTCATTTATTATACTTGATAATTACACTTGGTACAGTATTCAGAATGTTTACTCAAACCGAAAAATTGTCATTTCGGTCACTAAAACGTCATTAAGAATTTCGACAAAATTCTCTGCGAAGTAAATGATAGCTTTTTCTCGCATAGCGTGTATCAAAAGATATTTTCAGTTCTTTCAGCGTCGCTTAAGCACAAGCACGCTTCTATCTAAGAGATAGCGGCGCAAGAGATAGTTCTTTCTTCTTCTAATAGAAAATTCAGTTGGATCTGACATTAAATTTGGTTTCACCGGTGAAATTATAATAAAGCGGGAAGAAACCAAACTCACTATCAGTAGGCGCCGGTGAAGACGTAAATGATTTGATGGATTGATTCATTGTTGACATTTCCTAAAAATAAATTTGGACTACCGTAAATCCTCTAATAAGTCCCTCCCCTCAATTAAGTCCCTCCCCTCAAATAAGTCCCCCCTCAAACAGAATGCCAAACGTACTTGCGGTTTCGCCCGAAAAAAACTAAGTGCATATTCGTATAGATCTCGTCGAGTTACGTAAGAAAAACGCCAATGCCAAAACTTTGTCATTGAAAATATCGGAGAAAATTGACTTTGAAATTTGAAAATTTTTTTGAAAACCCTTACGAAACAATAAGTCCCCCGGGGGACTTATTGGAGGATTTACGGTATATTATGAATAAGTTTTGCAATTTTTAAACTAAACCTGATCGATTTTTCGCAAGCGCGGAGTCACAAGGCCATAATACTTTCTGGATAGAAACATCAGATCCGTGATGTCGTCGTTTGGAAGAAAGTCTGTTAAAGAAAGTCTGAAAAGACATTTTGGCCAAGGAATCACAACGGCGCCGGACGCGACAGATTGTGTGAAATCGTCTCCCCGGATTTCCTGGTCGACACCTACCCCCCTAAATCGACCCCGGGGAACTCGAATCCGGGCTCAGATTTGGGGTGGTCCCGCCACGAAAGTTGGGAAACTCAGGTTTTTTGCCGTTTTTGGCCGGTTTCTCACGAAATTAGCATTGGGTATACGGTTTTCGACCCCGGCGAGTTCAAATCCGGGCTCAGAATTGGGGTGGTCCCGCCACGAAAGTTGGGAATTTCCTGTTTTTTGCTCTTTTTGGCCGATTTGACTCAAATTTGGTAGGGGGATATGGTTTTCGACCCCGGGGAGTTCAAATTTTTGATTTTTTTGCGCTTGGTCCCGCCACGAAAATTGGGAATTTCCCGTTTTTTGCTGTTTTTGGCCCTAATCATAAGAAATCTTACCGGATTCGACCGTTTCCACCGGGATGCGTTCCAATTTGACGGTTTCCAGGGCCCTGCGATCATTACCTATAACAAAATTTATTACGGCGAGTACCATAAAGTTCGTTTTAACTTACCGCCGGCTTCCAGCCGGCCGCCACATCCATTCCATCGTCGATTCCATCTTCCTGTCCATCGTTCCAGCGGCCAGCGTAAAGCTAAAATAAAGTTATTAGTCAACTTTTCTTGGTTTATTTTTGTAATTTTAATATTTTTTGAAATTATTTGAATTTTTTTTAAAATAAAAAGGTTTTCGAAAATTTTTGTCAATTTTTTAATAAAAATTAATGATCGTCGGCTTCTTCTTCTTCATTCAATTTTTGGGAAAGTGACGCCAATTAATGAAAATTGCCCTAGGCAATTGGCAGAAAACAAACCGCCAGAATTTTAAAATTCATTTTGCTTACGTGAAATCCACGTGAAAATGGCCAGTTTTAGCCATTTCTCATAACAAAACCCGACAAAAGTCGAATTCATCCTCCAAAAATTGTTCCTGGGGGCCTTGTGAGATCACTCGACAAGGTTACCTACACCCCGGACAAAAAGTCCGTGTCCAGGAAAATGCCTCAGCACAAGTGCCGGGCAGTAAACATACCAAAAACCACAATTTCCCGTCATTTCCAGCTCAAAAACATCAAAAAACGCAATTTTCCAATCTTTCGTGGCGGGACCACCCCCGATCTGAGCTCGAAATCGGAATCCCCGCACCCGAAAACGGTATACCCCGCGAAATTAGGGCTGTTCTAGGCCAAAAACGCCAAAAAACGCAAATTTCCCAACTTTCGTGGCGGGACCACCCCCGATCTGAGGTCAAATTCGGATTCGCCGTACCCGAAATAGGGTATCTACCAAAAATCCCAGTCCATTTCGAACATTCTACTTCACATTTTCAGCAAAATACACGAAAATGGATATTTTTGGGCAAAAAAATCTTAAAAATGTCGTAATGGGCCCAAATTTACTCTTGTCCAAGATTTTTTATGAAAAAGTAAGATTTGAAGTGTTCCTCGATCAGACTGGATAAGTGAAATATCAATCCATGTGATTATTATTTCTAAATCGGGTCTCAAAGTTGACCCATTTAACACTGAAAAACGCAAAGTGTACCAACTTTGAAGCCCAAAATATAAATAATAATCACACGGATGAATATTTCACCCACCAGGTATGATAGAGGAACACCTGAACTTGCTTCCTGGCAAAAAAAATCTTTCATAAGAGTAACTTTGATTTTTGCCTGTATTTCTGGTTTCACACTTTTTGTCGCCTCCTTCAGCCTGTGGCGCCGTCGTGGAATAGCAATTGGAATGAGAGCGAAACAAAATTTGACGACCGTTATCCCATAAAAGGTTATCCTCAAATCAATTGGCCACAAAGGACGCGGCGCTATTTTAAACATATATTCGAGCGGACAAAGAAAAGCGTAAGTGTTTGGTATAATAATGTCATCATATTTATAAGAGAAAAAGCACAGCGGCTTCGACGCTAAATATAATTTTTTAATTTGAAAAAAATTTTCCTGTGCGCACTCCTAGAGTTTTCCGGGTAACTGACCGTTTTCCGGGTAACTAACTTGTTCTCCGAGGGATACATTCGGGGGTATTGGGCCTGGCTTATAGCATAGGCCAAATCTTAAGTTTAGGCTTAGGTTTCAGGGGACAATACGGCCAACTAGGGGTCCAGTACTGCTACTGGCTATGCCAATTGCAGAGTGCACCTTCATCCCAACTCTCTTCCCTCAAAGGGTTGTTCGGGAGTAACTTTTTCCGGGATGAGGGCCTTCGGCCCTCATCCCGGAGAAATAAGCACTGGTGAGAATGACCCTTCCGAAAATTCGGGACAGAGAAAAATAAGCACTGGTAAGAATGACGCCTAAATTTCATGGACCGGGCACTACTACAATACTAGGTAGAAGATTATATCCCTTAGTTGACAAGTCAGGAGGACTTCTATTTTTTTTACTTCTACTTTTTTTTGCGACAATTTTTACCAAATTTGTGGTCAATATATCCAATCTTTGGTGAGTTTCGATAGAATTAGAAGCTTCTAATAGAGATTCGAGGCTTCATTTTCGGGGTAGCAGACACTTCAATTGTCCTCTGAGAGATACATACGGGGATATTGGGACGGGCTTATAGCCTAAAAGGGTACTGATTAAGTATTGTCCCAAGTGACAAAAATTTAATTTGACAAGAAGACTGAATATTGGTTTATGTTGGCCATTGATATACCTTTTTATTATCCGACCGTTTTCCTCGCTATGCAGCTCATATCATTTAGGGTTTTGGCAACCAAAAAGAAGGCATCACGTTATCATTCCAAGCTCGAAAGAAATTAGAATACACACAGTTGGTCACAAATCTGATAGTAATGTCTCTATATCAACTTTTAAATTCAACAAATGAATCAGAACTAATCAGCAACATTTATTCAACAATCATTCCTTGTTATAAAATGACAAAATTCGTTCCACATCAGCAAATGAGTCGTTTGGGTAAGATTTAGCAATCACAAAGTAGCACATCTCAATGGAACTTATTGAAATGGACTGAAAACTGTACTTTTGTCGGAATTTCGGTGTTGCGATGAGTGCTCCCAAAATGCGTAAAAAAGTCGGAGCGTTGAATCGCTCCAAAGACATTCCTTTCTGAACTACTTCTAAGCCATGTATGTCGCAAAGGCAATTTCGATTGGCTATTTGAGTCTCAATCACCTCTTTCATCCGCTTCTTGGCCTGGAAATTGAACATCGGAAAATTTTATACTGTAATTGAGTTTCTAGAATGGACCAACAAAGAATCGATAATTATTTTTGGAAAAATCCGACTTAGCATTCTTTCCAGTCTCTTTTTCTCCATCCACTCTCTAGCTTTTGGCTGTAAATTTTGTAAGGCCATACTTACGGTTTAAGCTCAACTTAGGCTTAGGCTGATGTTCTTTTCTTTCTGTCGAAAGGACTCTTAGTAGGGTGGCCTCATGATTTTTACTAACAGTTTTACATAGTTCGTCGGCTAAAAAAATTTCGCTGTGAATGCTTACCTTAGAACCAATCGGCTCGAATCTCTTGAGGTTCAGCTGAGGAATCCATTCACCTGAAACAAAAACGCATTATTCAAACATGCATTATGAATTCATACAGTCGTCCTTAGGCACTGGATTAGGCATGAAGGATTTAATACATTGGTTCATTGTTGCCATTTCCTGAAAGTGTATTTTTTAATTAAATTCATATTTAGATAGGAAAAAATTGAATGCTCAAACCTGATCGATTTTCTTCAAGCGCAGAGTCACGTGAGCGTTGAAGTTTCTCGACATAAGCATGAGATCGGTTATGTCGTCGTTCGGAAGAAAATTTGTTATGTTGTAGAAAATATCATTGGGAAGAGAAGACATGTTGGCAGTGGAGTAGAATAGACACGAAATAAACTAACTGAACAGTTATTCCCAAGCCAGATACAATTTGCCATCGAAATAAAAATTATTGGCACTCTTTCAAATCTATATTGGAACGGACAAATGAATGCATAAGCGAAAGTGCCTATTTCTGGTCTCAAGTGCTGACTTGGTTTTCTCGCAATTTCTCGGAGTATAGGCAAAGTCTGAATTACTTTCGGATTTCAAATTGGCGCTAGTTCGGCATTATGATGTCAACATTTTTGTGTTCTTCCCTTATGAGATTTCTGTACTTGCAGATCTTGTTATGAACAAATTTATGACAACAGTGTGCCAAACTAGCGCCAATTTGAACACTTGTTCGAAGTATTGTGCAACCTGCTTTATTATATGTTTCGGATTTGTTCTAACACTTGATTTGCCAATGATGCCGATTTTACCGAGTCCCTCTAAGCCGCACTATGTATGTCGGCTTCCAACAGAATTCTCCCGCTTTTTGAGGCTACCGGACCCCAAACTCACGAGAACCCCCCCCCCCCCCTAAAACCCATGATTTTAGGGGGGTTATCATTGTAAGAATTGATGTGGTCCCGCCACGAAAACGGAGAAATCGTCATTTTTTCGGTTTTTGGGGGGTTTTTACAAAGGAAACTTTTCACGCCACGCTCGGCTCCGGCCGAGTGATACACCAATCGACAGCTCTCAACGAGCCAAGCAAAATGAGCTATTACTCAGCCGGAGCCGAGCCAGGCTGAGAAAGATATGGGCTGCGCGAGATCGCGAAAAGTACTGATGGCGAGGGGTTGTCCGCGGCGGAGGCCGCAGGTGCGTCCTATGGAATATAATTCTATTTTGGAAATTTATTTGCCTTTTCTATGAGATATTTTGCGAGAAAAAATTATCAATTTGTTTGTAGTACTATTCAAGCAATAATTGTCCTAAGCATATGCTATGGCAAAATCAATCAATGTTTGATAAAAAAAACTCGTTTAGTTGCTATTAGTGTCTGTGAAAATGATTCATCGGCGGAAATCATTCTCTGCTTTTTCCATATTCATCGGATCCGGTCTTGTAATCGCCCAGCACAGCTAATTAATCAGTCAGTTTGTTAAAGCTATGGGAACGATCGTTTTGCTTTCCTATTTGTTGTTCTTGATATACAGTCCACCATCGACATAAACGATTCACCGAGGGGTACATTTGACATCCGCTGACTTTAAACCTTGGTAATTTAGGTATATAACCTGTATCGAGGGAACTCGATTTCGGCCTCAAGGGGCACGTGACTCTTACACTGCGGTTTAGGTAAGAGTGGATTAGGTAAGAGTGGACAAGGAGGGAAAACCCGCAACCTTGGTATATTAGGTATATTACCACCATTTCGGATTCTGTAAAAAGTAAGTTGTAGCCACCTAAGAGTATATAGCACCACAAAAAACTTCTATATATGACTATGACCTTAGGGATCGAACAGCCTACTCTCGAGCCGGCCGTCCGACCCCAAGTTACCTAGGTTTAAAGTCAACGGGGTCAAATGTCCCGGGGGTAAAACTTCCTAATCCGGAGATAAACAAAAAACTTTTAGTTATAGCGCAATTTCGTATTTAATTAGTCTCATAATGACACTCAGCTGAGAGTCGTCGTGAACTATGTACCAATTCACATTGCATATGGTGTATGATTCATCACTATTACATTAGTGGCTTAGCTACCACTATATAAACTATACATATAGTCCCCCCCCCATAGAGATTTTTGCATCAAATGTCTGTTATCTTTTATTACGTTATTTTGAATTAAATCGTTATTTTAGAAATGACATTTACGCATTATTTCGTTATTTTCCTAGTTTCGGTTTCTGTATTGCATTCGACTTCCGGTCATTGCGAGGAATGCGTTAGTTTTGCAAAGAAAGTATACTTGAAAGACAGCAATTTCGCTCGATTTACTGCGTCCCCATTTTTCTGGTCGAGATGGGTTCGGAATCACATGTCGGATATCACCGCAGGCATTGACAATCTCTTTTTCCATTGTCAGGTTTGGTTTTTTCTCATAATAAACGCTAAAAATTTTTCAAAAACTCAAATAATAGGCTAGCAATACATACCAAAAGTAGAAAAATATGCCAAATTATAAAAACCTACAAACTGTGCTCATTTTAGGCTCATCGAAACTTGACCGAATGCTTCGAAAAATGTCCTTCTCAAAATATTGTTTCAACCTCTCCAGGAGAGAAAGACTGGATGAACTGGCTCCTCCACTACAATTCAATACTGGAACCTATTTGTCTAAATTTGAGCGGTTGGTAAATACTTAACTCAAGCTCGATCCTAAGCCTTAAGTCATCTCTGTGTCATTATAAAAATGTCATTATAAATATTTTCAGTGTGGAATAACCCAGAAAACTTTGAGAGCGGCAGCTGCATGGCAGGGTAAATTGTTGTGGTAAAAGAATCAAAAGTAAATTAGCTTTTTACTATTCATGAAGAACGAACTGTTAAATGAACAAAATTATACCGCATACCCTGTAACTGCAGCCTCTTGCTTGTCACCAAGATCAGCGCCGTTTTATTTTTAAAATGAAAAAATTCTAGAAGCTTCTAGAAAATTTTGATACCAGAAGGTAGCCCTCTGTCTTGCCTCCCTTCAGGTACAAAAATCTTCTAAAAGCTTCTAGAAAATTTGATACCAGAAGGTAGCCCTCGGTCTTGCCTCCCTTCAGGTACAAAAATCTTCTAAAAGCTTCTAGAAAATTTTGATACCAGAAGGTAGCCCTCGGTCTTGCCTCCCTTCAGGTACAAAAATCTTCTAAAAGCTTCTAGAAAATTTTGATACCAGAAGGTAGCCCTCGGTCTTGGCTCCTTTCAGGTACAAAAATCTTCTAAAAGCTTCTAGAATTTTTTGATTTTATAAAAAACGCCGTGGCAGAAGGGGTTGCAATTACAGTGAATACGGTAACCAATTTCCAATTATTGGCGCTTGAAATTACACAAAATTAGAGCTTGTTTAGTTATGCTATGGGTGCCCACCAAAATCAGCCCTATGAAAACGCAGTGAATGGTGACAAAGAGCGTTTCCGCGCTCACTCCATCAAAATTCCACTCTTACACATCGCCATGTCAAACAACGCAATCGGATTTCCGCTATGGGAAAAAGCACCTGAACGAATCAATACATTTTGCAGGTAGGATTATGTTTTTCAACGAGAACATTTATGTGTACTTTTAGGGAAAGAGTGGTCTATTTGCGTTCCTATGAGCCTATCATCCGAAAAAAATGCCGCAAACTCGGCGCAGATGTCTTGCTCCAGATGCACTTTAACTCACTTCACAGGTACTTTAAAATTGTTATGTTTTAAAATTTGTAAATTACAAAAATTGTTTGTAATTGTAAAGTCTAAACAATTTTTGTTACTATAATTACTAAAATATAAATATACCGTATTCTAAAGGGTAGCTCTGAAATAGGGAGAGGCTAAATATTTCGAACTTTTGGCCCTATTTTTACAAAAATTTTAAAAGTATAAATCAATTTTGAATAAATTGGCGTCCAAAAATTTTATGCATTTGTGACCAAAAATTTTGGTTAATTATGTGATATTTTGATGAAATTTTACAAAATTTGGTAAAAATAGCAAAATTTTAAATAAAAATTCTCTATGCTATATTATAGGTGGATTTATTTCTTCAATATCTCTCCAAGGGATCTATTATATTGATGCTCTAAAATAGGGAGGGACTCAAAATAATGCAGAAAATACGGTAGTTATTATTTTGAGCACTTATTTCATCATTTATTTTGTCACAAATTTCTTTGAAACATGAAAAAATAAAATATTTTCGTGCTATGTCAAATAATTTAGCTTTGGAAGACTCAAGAATGTCTCAATCGACTCTGAAGACTGTCGCCAGTTGGACAAGTATGTTGCCGAAAACTTGGGAACTGAGTATACCATCTGGAAGACGACGGCGTCCTATTTTCGTGTTGTGTATAATTATGGTCTTGAGGGGCTTTTAAAGGGTAGAAAGTCGTAGAAAAATTATGCTGAAAATCGATGTTTAGCATAATTATGTAATCCGTGTTTTATAAATTTGCAATGAAATAAATATTTCATTGCAATTGCGGTTTTTATTCGAATGTAGACAAAATTTGCAATGTCTTTGCTCAAGTAGAAAATTTTCTAGCATACATTTCCAAAAAGTTACGGCTCGAGATCAAAAAACTCATCAGCTTTCTCCTCAGCCTAAGGAGAAAATCTCGAATTTTTGTTATCATCGCTTATTAAAAAACATATCCTTTTTACACACTAGCTCCCAATAATAGACCCAAAACTCTACCACTTTACAAAAAAGGCTGAAATTCGAGCTTATAAAATATCAAAAATGTCGCAAAAATTCGAAATTCCCATTTACTATCTAAATACGAGGAGAAAATGGGAAGTTCGAATTTCGAATTTTTGATTTTCTTTTCAAAAATTGTTTTCAGCCAAAACAAAAAATTTGAAATCAGCGCCAATAAATTTTCTCTTCGCACTTAATCATTTTGGCTAGGCTTATGATTTTATCTCTTCCACTCTACCTAGAGAGCAGTGCCGTCCGTGTTTGTTGATGATTAGACCCCTTGTGCGACCCCCCTCGCGGCGAAGGCTCTAGTGTATCTTACTAGATTTAGTGACAGTCACTTCGGGACTTCATTATCAATTTCCTTGTTCCAGTGAAAGGGTGAATCAGTGAAGTCCGCTTGCTCTGTCCCAGACATAACCTCACCTGTTATTTATCTAGTTTCGCTTGGATGGCCACAAATTTGAATATTAACTCGTGAGAATAACACGATTTTGTGAGAACAAATTTCGAATCTGGAGTCAGATTTGGATTTAGCATGCTCCCGTGTGCAAAAAATAAGCCCACTAAATGCCTTGGTTAAAAAATTTTACTTTTTACAAAATGCCACTTTTTGGTGGAGAATGAAGAGTGGAGAATGAAGGGTGGAGAATGATAGTATAATTGTTAATATTTTTACGGTTTAGAGCAGTCCGGACCAAAAAAGTTTAACTCTAATCTACCATGAGCTTGAAAACGTTAACGGTTTTCGTAAAGAATCGCTTCCAAAGGGATCATTTATGTTCCAAGGCGAACAGATTGTATATCTCGTCTTGCCTGGGCCGTCCTTTAAAGGAGATGAAGAAACCCATTAGGCGAAGAATTCGAGAAGAGGTGTAAAAAGCAAAGAAGCGAAGACGATAAATTTGAATGTTTTTAGTGTATGTTGAAATAAAAATATTTGTGGAGTTCTTTCGAATCTTTAAAATTATGGAGCGAAGTTACGAAAGAAAGAAAATATCGATGTATCAGTTTACTTCGGCCACTTTTTTTCCAATAGCAGACACAACACAATGTGCATTTGGTGACATATCCTTGTAATATCTCCACTAACAAATACTCTTTGTTTTAATTAATTTATGCGGTTTCCCCTTTGGTTCAACTAATCGATTTTTGGATGGTTTTTAGATGGTTTCTAGGGGTAATCCGATACGTTGATTCCGAATATGCAGTTAGTTTTTGGATATTGCGTCAAAAATGGCTATTTTCTGTCAAAAAATGATAATTTTAAACAAATAGTGAAAATTTTGACCAAAAAATTATAACTTTTTTAAATCGATTTTTCGAACCAAAGGGATGACCACATCAATATCGAAAAAGTCGACAAAAAATGTGTTTTTTGGATGTGGTTTCACCCATTGACTTTTTCTTCAGTGGTACGGTCATCTGATGCGTTTCATCGAACTTCTCCTTACAAAATGTGAAAAGTAGTCCAACAAAACATGCCATTTTTAGCAAAAAACAGCGATTCAGAAAAAGCCGCATTGCCCTACCCCCTATTTCCCGTCGAGTTAGGTTGGAGAAGTGCGCTCGGAAAAGCAATATTTTTCCAAAAAACGGGAGAAAAAAGCATACGATAAAAAACGACAGAACTTTTGGATCAACCCAGTAGAAGCTGCTGTCAACAATAGAACGAGACACACCGACAGTAGGAATCTTTATTTATTAGTGGAAATGCGATATATATCACCGTTTTCCTCATAAAATGCCCAAATTCGTATCACGTCATTAAATGAATCATCATGATAAAAAAGGCTCAACCAAGCAACGTGTTTAAATGCAAGCTTCAACGGAACATTGTACTCTTGGCGGAATTTCGGTGATGCGAGGAGAGCACAAAAAATGCGCAAGGAAGTTGGATCATCGAATCGCTCCAAAGACAGTTTTTCTTTGAGTGTTATGTCCATTGTGTTACGGCCCAAGTACATCAAATTGTCGTCGTTTACAAGCACTTTTCTCATTGCTTTTTTGGCCTGAAATTTGGAAATCATTTGAAATTTGAGTTTAGTGGAATGCATGCAACAGTATGATGACACAGAATGGCTTTCTGGCGCATTCTTGAACTTACTAGAATGTTTTGTGGTGATAACTTGGATCAATTTCAATTATTCTAGAACAATTTTAATTGGTAAGAAATATGCCAGAACATTCTAGAAACCTATACTTTATATTTAACGGTGCCAATTTCAACATTGGAAAATTGGAAATGGGTTTTATACTTCAAAGTACTTTGTATATTGTATAATATATTTGTTAAGCAGACTTACCTTGAAACCAATCGGCTCGAATCTCTTGAGGTTCAGCTGAGAAATCCATTCATCTGAAAGAAAAAGTTTCGAAAAATGGAATATCAAAGACATTACTTACAAACATTTCCCATCCGAAGATTTTGTCGGACTTTATATTATATATAAATTTTGTCGGAATTCCGACACCGTATTTGACTTCAAGAAAATTGTTTCATTTGCTTACGAATTTTTAACAAGGTGGCAAGAAAATCAAACCTACTATCACTGCGATCATGCTCTGGTGACGGCATAAATGACGCAATGGATTGGTTCATTGTTGCCATTTCCTAAAATTAAACTCATCCTCAGACAAATGGTAAATTTTGTAACTTTAAACTAAACATGGTCGATTTTCTGCAAGCGCGGAGTCACAAAAACGTTGAATGTCGAATTTGAATTGGCGTCAAAGATTTTACCTTTTTCGAGTTTTCTAAAAGCAACGTGTTTAACTTTTTATGGGACCTGATTATTAGAGGAAATACGGTATGCCTCATTTATCATTCTCGCGTTGCAAAATTCATTAGAGCTATAAGCAAATTTTTATTTAAGCATCAATGTTCATGTTATAATGTCAGAAAGTACAACAGACGAATGAAAAAAATATAGAACATTTTTCACTACGCTCAGTTTTCACCCTTCTCTGGAACCGCGGTTTTTCGTGTAATTAACGAAAATCGATATTTTTGTATGAAAATCAGTTCAGTGGAATATCCAATTGTCTAATAATATAGTTTTTCGGCTAAAAATTTTCTTTTTCGATTTATACAATTGCGTTTTCAATTTATACAACTTTGATACAAAAAATTGATATCTTCTGGGTCCCAGTTTTCTGTTATGTGTGGCTCATTTGAACTGTGATGTGTCCCGCCACGAATATGCTCCATGCTCGCGCCAGTATATAAGTAGTCTGATCTATTGTGTCGTTGTTGGCTTCTACTATTATTTGTCTGTTTGCTGTTCCAATAAACTGTTGTTCGTTACCGCTCTCAACAAGGTCGCAATACAGTTGGTTCACAAACATAACAATTGGTGACGAGAATTTTCAACCCGCGTCTCTCAAAACCGCGTAAAGTTCAATCGCAAAGACCATGGAAGACTTAGTAAAGCAAATGATGGCGCAGACGCAGATGCTGCAGGAAGCACTCGCAAAGCAAGTTAAAGAGTCCCGCGACCGCGAAGAACGCATGCTAAAGGAAGCTCGCGAAGATCGAGAACGTGCCGAAGCCAAAGCCGAAACAAAAGCGCGTGAAGATCGAGAACGCTTGGAAGCTCAACTACGTGAAGAGCGAGAACGTGCCGAAGAACGTATCACCGCATTGCTTGCTAGTCAACCAGGTACTGTTCCGGTGCAAAGTGGTGAGCAGCTTTTAATCTCAAATTTATCATTGCGTATTGAAATATTTAATTACTCCCCCGAGGAGGACCTTGACTTTCAGGCTTGGTACAAGCGTTATGGCGCTCTATTCGAAGAAGATGGAAAGGATGTGACGGACGCTGCAAAGGCTCGCTTGCTAGTACAGAAGCTGGGCTCCGTCGAACATCACAAGTTCCTGGACTCGATCAAACCGAAAGAACCGAAAGAGCTCTCGTTCGAGGCTACGGTCAAACAGTTGCAGTCCCTCTTCGCGCCCGCTGTGAGCAAAGTCATGCGTCAATATCAATGCTTTCAGGTAAAACAGGTAGCAGGTGAGGATAAGATAAGTTTCGCATCTAAAGTTAATTCGCTATGGGAATCGTGCTTCTCAACTAATGTTAATCTCAGCACTCTCAAGTGCGTTTCGTTTGTTGCAGGTTTAGCCGATTCAGAATGTGATGCCAAAATGCGCTGCGTTCGTGTCCTAGAGATGGCCGAGGCCGATAATCGTGTCGTGACTCTCGATGAACTCAAGGAAGAATGCAAGAAGATCGACGTCTTCAACCAGGGCATGATTGGGCTCTCAAATACTGGTCAGCCGTTGAACGTCTATGCAGTCAAGGCGCAGAAGTCGAAACTACCGAGACAAGAAACCCACCGCTATGGAAGAAAGCAATCTACCGATTCAAGTGATATGGAGGCAGGACATGTAACAGGAAAGAATTTATATGGTGATAGCTCTCATAAGCTTAGTTCTTCTCCTAAGTATCAGGTTCAGTGTTTCTGTTGTGGTAAGAACCATTTCAAAAGGAACTGTCCAAATGCCAATATCGTGTGTGCCAAATGTAATTGTGTAGGGCACTTTGCTAAAATGTGCAAATCTAAAGGTGGCAATAATGTGAATATTGGCCGCATTAATATTAATGAGACGGGCTCAGCCCACAAATTTAATTCAGGAGCTTATGGAGCAGACAAGAAGATCAGTGAATGGGAACTGAAGCTACCCAGTATGTCAATTGCTCAAGCCAAGAAGATGAACAAGCTCATGTATAGAACTGGATGCACTAACGAGGATGCGATCTTTACGCTCGAACGCAACGATTACCATCTGGGTAATGCGGAGTCCGAGATCAAAGCCTATGGTGGTGGCGCCGCTCTCAAGGAAGCTGGAGAAGAAAGAGAAGCAAACCAGCCGCGCGCAAAACAGATCTGGATCCGGTCGACACAGTTAGTTGAAAAGGCATCTGAGAATAGTTCTAATAAGTCTCACAAATCCATTAGTATATCTAAGCTTAGTACGGGCATCTCAAAACCCAAATCTAAGTCAAGTGTAGGCTGCTCTAAACAAAACATGGAAAGGTGTAGTCGGTTTAATCAGGGTGCTCGAGTTTATTTCCAGAAGTGGACACCCGGAGTCGTGGTTGCTCTCAAAGCCGGTGGAGAATACGATGTGAGCGAAGTGAAAGGCCAGTGCATGTCGGCGTCGTTCCAGTGCATCAACGAAGGCGCGCTCATCAACCTCACCGCGAACCAGCTCCGAAACCGCAATGCCATGTCAGCCAGTGAAGAGAAAGACAACGCCGATCGTGTGAATGCCGAAGTCACTGCCGAAGAAAGTGCGTGCCGCTCGCCGATCCGATGTGAAAAGACCGATCGAAGTCAGAAGCTCCGTCGCAATGCTCGTGGAAAAGTCCGGAAGAAGACAGCCAGCAAGAAGTGCGCAGCTCCGAATGAACCTCTCGATTCGCCGTCTAAGTGTGTCTCTCTCGATAAAGTCAAGAAGTTGGAAGAACGAAGTGTGCTCGATAAAGCTTCAGATCAGCCGCTCTCGCAAGGATCCATGTCGCAGCAAGCGTGAGTCGCACGGTATGTCGAACCTTTATAAGGGTCTTGCTGCCTTGTAGCCTTAAATTATCTTCCCTTCTTATTACCTTCTCATAGCTATAGAATCTGCTCTTAAATCTATTATATATTCTATCTATATGGATCTGTCCTTTTGTGAGTACCGTGTCGTGGTAGATGGAAGTATCGCTCATTGATTACTTTTCATTGAGTCGTCTGAGTCGTGCCTTTGACTCTGGTCCATTATCTACAGTAACTCCTCTTGCTCTAATATGCTTGAGCGGAGTAAGTGCGCCAGTTAGAATCTTCCACATAGTCTCTTCGGAGTTATCGGGAATCTAATCTTGGACAGGTGTGGAAGAAAATATATTATCATTTTCTTATCTATATATTAATTCTAAGCTTTGAGAAGGTCCCCTATATTTTTCTATATCAAACTTCACTATAAACATTTCATTCTACTTGGCGGTGAGATCTTTTAAAGGGGGAGATGTTATGTGTGGCTCATTTGAACTGTGATGTGTCCCGCCACGAATATGCTCCATGCTCGCGCCAGTATATAAGTAGTCTGATCTATTGTGTCGTTGTTGGCTTCTACTATTATTTGTCTGTTTGCTGTTCCAATAAACTGTTGTTCGTTACCGCTCTCAACAAGGTCGCAATACAGTTGGTTCACAAACATAACATTTTCCTATTTCCTAAACCTTATCTCCTAGTCGTAAGTATATGTATAGTTGTAAGTGTAGTCGTAAGTGTAATCGTAAGTGTAGTCGTAAGTGTAGTCGTAAGTATAGTCTCCGAGAGAAAGACAGTCTCCTGCAGCATTGTGAAATTCCTGTGCCGTGTCGCCAGAAATGCTATGGTTTCTACGAAATTCTTCCGAAGAAAGAAGTGCACAGAAAATTTTGAGGAAAGTCCGATCGCTGAATCTTTCCAGAGACATTTTTTCTTTGATTTCGGCCCACTCATCATCGCGCGCATTAGGCAGAAATTTGTCAGCAGTTGCAAACATTTCACGCATATGTTTCTTGGCCTAAATTTTAAATTTGTTCTTGGAATTTTCTTTTTTCGCTGCAAATCTTGAAAGAAAACTAAAAAACGTACCGCAGAACCAAAATTTTCCGTTTTGTGGTTTATTTGAAAATGGGCCCAAAAAATCATAGCGGTTTTCCTCCATCAAATGTTCAAAGTTTTTAAAATATCATCAAAGCTTGCTTACCACAGATCCAATCGGCTCGAATCTCTTGAGGTCCAGCTGCGCAATCCAGTCATCTGAAAAGAAATTTGTGACTGTAATAAAAAATTTAAATGTAAAATTCAATTGCATGAAAGGTAAATTTACCGTCTTTAATTTCAGGATCAGGTGATTCGATGGATTGATTCATCGTTGCCCGATCCTGAAAGTAAATTTGTTGAATTTTTGAGGACAAATTTCTCAGCTATAAACTTAACCTCATTGATTTTCTGCAAGCGCGGAGTCACAAAAACGTTGAATGTCTTCGACATAAGCATCAGATCGGTTATGTCGTCGTTTGGAAGAAAATTTGTGATATCCGAGAATATTTCGTTGGGATGGCGAAGACATGGTCAAATAACTGTTGATTGAATTGCTCGTTGGAATTACATTGAAAATTACGGACC
>JAKKPZ010000739.1:0-18782 GCA_022814885.1 Ditylenchus destructor | reverse complement strand
CCCCCTAGAGAAAGAGAAATAGCGTGTAAAAGTGAGAGGTTAGAGAAAAATTTTGCCCGAATTTGGGGGATTGAAATAATTAAGCCCCCGGGGGCTCAATTAGAGAAAAAAACAAGAAGACCCGCCGATTCTCGGCGGATTACCGCCTCGAATCGGCGGGTCTTCTTGTTTTTTTTCGCGGTTAGCGTGCATCCGCGGCGCTTCCCTCGCCGAGACGAAGCGTTTGACATATCACTCGCCAAAATCCGAGCGCAGCGTGAAAAGTTTCCATTTGGCCCCCTCTGGGGGGTAAAAGGGGGCATAGGGGGCCACAGGGGGTCGTCTGGGGGCTGAAAATGGTGCCATTCGTCTTCCCTCGCCGAGACGAAGCGATTGACGTATCACTCGCCAAAATCCGAACACAGCGTGAAAAGTTTCCATTTGTGGCCCTCCGGGGGGTAAAAGGGGGCAAAGGGGGTCACAGGGGGTCGTCTGGGGGCTGAAAATGGTGCCAAACGTCTTCTCTTGTCGAGACGAAGCGATTGACGTATCACTCGCCAAAATCCGCACACAGCGTGCAAAGTTGCCCTTTTACGTGACTCACGTAAGTCACGTTTCACGTGAAATTACGTGAAAAATTTTGGCGCCATTCGATTCAGCGTGCCCGATTTAGGGGGGGGGGTACCCACGATCCTGAGATCCGGGAGTGGCAAAAACCGGAAGATTGTATTCGTGGGTCAGATTCCATCCGTTGCTCTGTCTATCCTGCGCTTTAGGTTAGAGTGGATACGGTATTTAATTTTTTGTTAATCTCTACATGAATATAAAAGTTCTACAAAAATATTTCAGACGGTCATAAATACTTCGTCCCTTGGGATAGCGCTATATTTTACTCATTTGCCGAAATGCTTCCATATTTGGGGCCGACTGTCCGCATAAAGAAGACGACCATATTCGACCACGCATATGAACCGAGTGCACGTACAAACCCGAGCATATCGAGGAAATGGAATCCGTAGCATACCTTTGGCGTGATGGCGAAATTCGAATTCGAAATGCACAATATAGCCAGAATTTCCAGCGTATTCTCAATTCGCCGACCCTCCTGCAGTGTCAGAAATTGAACTTGGATTGTGCACAATTTTCATTCAAGGACTATAAAGTTTTGTACTCTGTGAAGGTGATTGAAACCAACTATAACAAGAAAGAGATTGATCCCGAAAATTGGCCACAATTTCTGGAGCAACCGGGAGTGAAACCTGTGGTTGTCTTGCGTAAATTACCAAGCAAAAGTTTCAATGATGTATTCGATATTCTTTTCAAGGTAATTTACCTGAAATTTTTCCTTGCACCAAATTTTCTTTTTCCAAAATGTAAAGATTTAAAAAACTATTTTTAATTTATATGAAATAAACTGCCGTTTAAAAAAAATACTTTATTTATACGAGGGAAGAATTTTTACTAGAATGAACTTTCTCGGTCTTGTTTGTATACAATTCAAATTTCCGGCCAAGTTTTTGAGTGAGTTTTCGGTTACTGCACAGGTTTTTCAAAGTATTTCTGAAAAGGAGCCCAAATTTTATATCGTTTTATACCAAAAATAAGATTTCGTGGAACCAAATCAGGTAATGCTTATACAGTCAACCCCTTTAAAGGCAACTGGATGAAGGCCCAGCTCGATTAAATGCCCCCTGGGGCCGGTCCCTAAGATAGCCCTTTAACGGGGGTTGACTGTACTTAAATGCTATACTTCCAATGTCCTATAAATTTTTAGGCCTTTTCCTCGTCCGTCTCGCCGAACGCTTTCAAAATCGTTTTTGTTGTAAATGACGGTCCCTTGACTGAATTCCGCAAAACCAACAGTACTTCGGGCGAGATTTTCGAATTGAAGAAAGGATTTCCGACTGATTATGAATATGAATACGAATACTTCATTTTTACAATACTAGATCTGCAATACAAATATTATACCTTGGAACGCTCCATCATCTGATTTAAATCTGGCTATGTTTTGAAATACTTTTTCACTATTGCTTATTAGTGTTGTGTTTTGCATAAAATTTTTAAACTGCACTAGCTATGTTATTTATATACATTACTATGATACTACTAGGATATCGAATTTCATTACTCCCGGAAGGAAGGACTTCCGTTGGAGTATCAAAACGAGAATTTGAACAGATGGTACAATTATAGAGACAACTATAGCGACAATTATAGTTTTTCAGTCTTTTTCTTCTGCCGTTTTGCCAAATGCATTCAAAATCGCATTTGTAAACCACCACGAACCTTTGACTGAGTTTCGAGAAATGAACAATACTTCGGGCGAGATTTTGGAATTGAAGACAGGATTTCCAACGGAATGTCAAGCGGAGCATTTGGAGGAAGACGACCGTTACACTTTGGAACGCTCCAGCATTTGATTTGAAATATGTTTCGACATATTTTTTTCTTGATTGTTTTATCGATGTTGAGATTTGCATAAAACTTATTTGGATTTCATACAAATTGATTCTAATTGAACTAAAGTGAATAGAAAAGTGTTTATTTGTATTTTCGAAATTACACACAGATCGATTACTATTGTCCATTTCGAGATTAGAACACAGAGAACTTCAAAAAGAATTCACCATAGCCGCAGGCAATAATGAGACGTACTACCAGTCAGGGACAAACTATTCGCTCAGATTGACATGTCATGACCTTTTAAATCCTGAGAAACATTAATAATTGGCTTATTTCTCTTACATATCTTTTAAATTTTAAGTACTTTTCTTCGGTGTTTATTACATATTAAACATAAAAATTAGTGTATTAAGAACACAAAAATATAAACATAAATAAAATGCACCAATCAAAAATGATCCAAATGCAAAGCAAAACTGCGCACAAATTTGTGTTCAAATTGCCGCTCTGTAGCGGCAATTTTCTGGCGTGCGGCCCATTGATTTATTGTAAAAGGAAAAGTTTGTGTGTCGTTAAGAAATAATTTCATTGCTTTTCTTTGGTAATTATTACAAAATCAAGAAGCCTTGAGTAGAAGAATTTTATGTATAAAGTTACGGTTGTTTGGTTAAGCAACCTTTTATATAGGTTTCCGACCAAATTGTCCTATTTTTATTTCATTCCAATCCACGATAAAAATTTTCTCTCAACAATTTCTTTACTAAATTTGACAAATATTTCTATATTTTTAGGACACTTGTTCCGTTCTTCTGAATCCATTCTGCTGACATCAATCCATGTCTTGCTCCAAGCCAGTGCCGCAATTTCTATTTGATTCTCTGTATTATTTGAATCGGGATCAACTGGATCGAGTGTCGATCGTTTGCCGTCCACTCAAGAATTTTGTCGAGCGATGTTTTGGATCGAAACCGTACCGAATTTTTGACCGACTGCGAATTTGTAAAGGATCGTATGCTTTGATCCACAATAATGTGCAATGGTATCCCAATCAAGAAGACTACACCGTTCAGCAGTTTTTTGGTTAGCCATTTTAGAAATTCACATTTTTGTACTAATATTTTGTGTTTCTTGGATAAATACTGCCGAATTCATCAATCCGAAGAATGATTTATGAATAGCAGTAAGAAAACTGAAAGAGAATATTTCAGCTGGTGAGAAATGCAAATATTACACATTCGCCGAAATGCGTCCATATTTGGGCCTGACTGTCCGCATAAAGGAGATGGACATAGTCGTAGCTGCTTCCACCTATATTCCCCAGCATATCACAGAAATGGAATCTATAGCACACCTTTGGCGCGATGGATGGATTACAATTTGTAATGCCCGGAATGTTGATAGCCTAGTTGGTACCCAAGATTCCCCGCTGATTCTCAACTCTCCGACCATTTTGCAGTGCCATCTTTTGATAATGAACAATCCACATTTTTCTTTCAAAGACTACAAAGTTATGTACTCTGTGGATGTTATCGATATCAATTATGGCTATGAAGATGTCGATTTGAATTATTGGCAGGAATTTTTGAGCAACCGGGACGCAAACCAATCGTGGTCATGTCTGAATTTCCTCGCGAAAAAATCGATAATCTTCTCGATCGTCTTTCCAAGGTAATTTGAATTCGGATTTCAAAAATTTGGAAGTCAAATCCATGATACCCTCCACATGGATTCGAAATTTTGTTATAACCATATCATGGATTTGACTTCCAAATTTTTGAAATCCTGAAAAACAATTTTTCTGGTCAATTTCGATGCGCTGAGCACTAATCTGAAGGTAGTTTTTTTGTAGTCTCAAAAAAATGTTTTTCCTAGTCAATACGATAGGATTTAAATGTATATACTGTAAATCAGGGAGATCGCGTCGGGACCCAATCTGTTTAACTCGCAAGAAGAATTTTGATTACAAATCTAAAATGACATTTCTACTTGGATGGCCCAATAGTATTGAAAATGTAAGTCTACTGGTAAGCAGCGATACCGTTTTAGGCCTTTTCATCTGCCGTCCTGCCAAATGCGTTCAAACTTGTGTTTGTACATTTTGAGCAGCCTTTGATCGAATTCTGTGAGACTTCTGGCGAGATATTAGAATTGAAAAAAGGAATTCCGATGGAATCTGAAGCAAGTTTCCCGCTCCAGCGAGACTATTGCTTTACCTTAGAACGTTCGAGCATCGTTTAATCTGGTCACGTTTGAAATATTTCTGTTCGCACGATTTTGTTGATGATATGAATAATTTAACACTGTTACATCACATTTTTTATTTATTTATTACGGATTTTATTTTTTATCGCATTTTACATCTCACTTTTTGATTGTTGTATATAAAAGTTCACAAAAACGGTTTCACTTCGGATATTTTATTGCTGATTTTGACTCAAATCTAAATAAAAAATCAGACCTGCAAAAGGAATTTCACCTAGCCGGAAGCAATATTACGATGAACAATAAGGCCAGGTCGAACCATATTAAATGCCCAAACGTACAATCCAATATCTGTGCATCTCAGTCTATATAAAAGATGCACACTCTCTCTGCACAGATACACAAAAATTTCAGCATAATTTCCATTTTCAGTGGTCTATCTACCAATTGAAAGTCTAAAATTAGGCATAAGATACCGTAAAACGTGCAATTATAACCCTTTATTGAGGTCTTGAATATTCTTGAAAAATGGTCTATAAAATTCTATAAATTATATAAATATGAGAGAAAATTAAAAATGAAAGCTCGTGTTTGATGAGTTATCCGGTTTAAACTTACAGGTATCACGGTGTATAATTGTTGGAAAATAGTTCAAATGAGTTGGTTCAATAAAATCGTTAGGGAAATCACGCAGTGGGTTAGACGCTAGAGCTTTAAAATTTAGGTTAGACATTAAGGTTACACTAAAGGTTTAAAATTTAAAAGTCGATGGCGACCGAGGACGCGCAGGCGAACACTTCTCTCGTACAAAGTACGTCTGGTGCAGACCGATCGTCGATTAGTGCGAACACTCGAAAGGGAAAGCAAAACAAACAGGTAAAATTATCATTATCTCGACCTTTTGTTTTTCGGATAGACTTACAATCTATCCACAAAAATAGACCAAAAATAATTTTCCATAAACAAATTAATAGTCTGTAATTCCTGTAAGAATGAAAATCATTTACAAAACTACGTAGGACTCTACTGATGAGGACCCAACTTACGTAGTAACATTTGTCGTCTAGAATTAGGGTCGAAACGACTAATACATCATAACTTTTACAAATTTCATTTCTTACAATCAAAAATTTTACCTTATCTATTTACTAGGTATATCCAAAAAGTTCTAAAACTCAAAAACTATTAGACGCTAGAGCTTTAAAATTTAGGTTAGACATTAAGGTTACACTAAAGGTTTAAAATACTTAAGCTTTAAAATTTGCATTATCACACCAGCTGTTTGTTCAGGCGTTTATCGTGACGTGATGGAAAGGTTAAGCGAGGTCAAAGAGACTAACTATGCTTTATTACCAACTTACCTTTATCACCCCTTATTAAGAGGGGTCCACGATTCCTAGCAAAATCTTCTATACGTCGAGATTTAGAAATCCGATTTTGAACGCATTTGGCAAAATGGCAGAGGAAAAAGCCTGAAAAACTATGCAGTTATAAAATTAGTTAGCTAGTTAACCAGTTTAGCAGACCAAAAACCTGTCAAAAACGTAATTCAAAAATGACAGTTACATTTATTTGGGTCAAAAATTTGAATTTTTTTCCAAATACCGTAAAGTCAAATTTAACCCCCCCATTTTTACCCCCTCTAATTTTGCCAACCTCTAGAGGTCGATTGAATAATTATATCCCCTCTAATCCACCCAAAAAATGGCAAAAATTCAAATTTTTCAAACTCACCATATAAAACTTTGGGAGAATCCATATGAGTTCCATGCGGGTTCAAATATGGCGCTCTTTCAAATTCAAACTTACGGTTTCAGAAACACACAAAATGGGAACTTGTTCCGGTTGACCTCAAGATTCTGCATAAATTTGTCCAATCTGACGGAATTTTGGCTAAAATAAGCCAATTATTCATCGCTCCAAGGATTTGAAAAGTCATTACATGTCAATCTGAGCGAATAGTTTGCCCCTGGCCTTGTTATTGATTGCATTATTGCCTGCGGCAATGATTCATTTTGAAGTTCTGAGTGTAGATTTGAATCAAAAATCAGCAATGCAATATGCTTGGTGGAGTAGAAAATTTCCGACGTGAAACCGTTTCCGATATCGAACTGAAAGATAAGACTGAATTTTTGATCATGTTACGCCAAATTTTGAATCAATCTAGCATACCAAAGAAGGCATTGGGCTGTGAGTCGCGTGCGTGAGAAGTGATCTTTGATCAAAGTTCCTGACGTATTCGATTGCTTTTTCTAGAGGCTCAAATGGACGAATTGTGATTACGGTAGGAGCGGCCCTGAAGCAAGTATGTTTAAAGAACCATCATAGGAGGGTTTAAAGTTTTTGAAGATTCTGAGTATGCAACGTATTTTTATTTTATTTCCAATTTCGGCTCCAAAAATTGTCATTTAAAAAATCATTCCAAAAACCGATTTTTTTCAAAAATGGTCATTTTAATAACATTTTTTCACCCCGCCTTATTTTAAACTCTGAACAGGAGAGGGAGTAGCGCGAAAAATTTTGGGGAATTTTGGCTATTTTTTCTATCAAGTTAAACCAATCTTGAATTCTCGCCACAAATTTTTCCGAAAAAATTTGAATTTTTTGGATTTTTTCCGATTACTTGCCATTTTTTGTCATTTTTCGGGAATATTTTTTAAAATTTGCCAAACATGGCAAAATTTATACTAAAAATTCAACTTCGCGCCAAAAGTTTGAATTTTTTGAAAATTTTGGAAAAAAGACCAGTTTTTGGGGCGGTTAAAAAAAGGGGGAGCTAATTATTCGATGTCTCTCCAGGGGGCGATAGCTAGAATGGGGGCGTTAATTTGAGGGGCGCTAATTACAGATAATACGGTATTCGTTTGTTGGTCAGTAATATAGTGGACTAAACATCACACATCACAGTTCTGAGTAAAAATAAATGATTTGGTTTAAAATTTTCGATTTAAAGGCCTCTTTAAGCCTTTTATTCTAGAAGCTCTTCTGATGTTTTGGTTTACTTATGACAGGCTAAAAAGCCAGTGGTGTCCCGGACGCATATTGGTGACACGCATGTGGTGTCAAAATCATTAAGTATCCCATTAGGAGATTCGATCGCAGCGACCAAAAAATGTCTAAAAATACGACTTCGCCGACGTTTTCCATGCTCTAATCGGAGGCGTTATTCGAGATCCACTATATAGTAATCGACCAACCTGTGTGTGTCCCAAAATTTTCGAAGGTCATTTTTAGGGGTGCTTATTTCCAAAATGTACCTATTTTAGGGTAATTTTTAGCGGGGAATCCGAATTTGAGGTCGAAATTTAGCTAAATGTAGACCAAATGTTTGTCCCTTCTGTCTTTTTTCACCAAAATTGCATTCTTAGGGGTGATTATTTTTTCCCTTCTGTCTTTTTAAGGGATCAAAGATCACTTTGTTCCTTCTGTCTTTTTGGGGGAAGTCCATTCGCCTTCGAGCGGCCGAAGGCCGCGAGGTTCCGCTGACAAAGCCACTGTCGCTACTGCTCTACTCCCGAACAACCCAACTCCGACCGCTGATGGCGGTGCGCGAAGCGCCGCAGATGCACGCTACCCGCTAAGTATCCCATTAGAGATTCGATCGCAGCGACCAAAAATGTCTAGAAAATACGACTTCACCGCCGTTTTCCATGCTCTAATCGGGGGCGTTATTCGAGATAATACAGTATTCAACCAGACCTTACTTGGTGTTAATAATGTAGACGAGGTGATATCGGCCATTGAGCATTTGCGCGATCTTTTTGAACCTTCTGAGCTCCTCGGACTCTTCTGATGAGAAAGATCCTATTGTCACAGCCGGCCGAACTCCTGCCACATCCGGAACAGTTCCTGCAAAAACTTGAATTGATATGAATTCTTGAAACAAATGCTATATTATCTTGAGGGAAACACAATTGGAACATTTGTGTTTGCCAGTTGGAACTTCTCACTATCTCTAACCATTTTTCTCTAATGGTAAAATTTATCCCTCGCTTTTCTGCAAAGGCCTTTCTGGCCTTCTAATACTCGGTTTTGGCAGGGTAGTGATTACAATCCCATGAAAAAGACAGTGTTCCAATTGACCAGTGTTCCAAACGTGGTGTACTCATTATCCTATCTCTATACTATCCATTTATCGATTGTTTAATTTTAGTGGTATTCTCTGTGCTCTGCTGCCAATGCATTAACAGAATGAGTCTTTTGGACTCTCTGAATCATATATATTTCTTAGTTTAGTATACGAAATCATCGATGCAAATGTAAAATTTGATAAAGTTAATGTATTCAATAAAGGAGAGAAAAGAAGCAAAAACAGCTCGCAAGTAATTAACAAAGGAATGTGAGGTGTGTTTTTAAATTATAGTAATCGTAACATTTTATGAGTGAAGATCAAAATGTCCCCGGATTAAAATGTCTTGCGCTAAATATTTTCCTGTTTTAAGTTTTGAAATTCATAAAATAGTTAAAATTTTATACCTTCGGTTGAAACGAAGGTAATAATTTCTTACAAAAAGAGACATTTTTATATGAAGTCATCATTTTAAATGTATCGGCTAGTAAGGTTATTTTCGGAGCTAAAGAAGAAACAGCCCATGTTATTAACAAAAAAGTGTGGGGAGTGATTTTTATATTTATAAATTCTAACATTTTGAAACAGTGAAAAACAAAACAAAAAACTCGGTAAAAATGTCTTATGGTAAATATTTTCATGTCATGAATTTTTGGAATTCATAAAAAAACTTACGAAAATCACATTTGAAACAATGGTAATCTTTTCCCAAAACTTTTCTAACCTTTTCTAATCTTTTGAAATATTAAAATTCCTTAATCATTATCCTTATTTTTCAAAATATTTTTTAAGTCCTCAGCATTCTCCAAACCCTTCAACGCTTTTGTGTTCACAATTCTGAAAACTCTTCCTTCAACAAAATAAAAAGTGAAAGAAAAATTCCATGATTGTTTTCCTTGCACCAAAACGAAGTTCCTGCCCAAAATTTTGCTACAAAACTTAAACTTTTCTGGAAGAATAGTCATTTTGGTACAAGAAAACGGTTTCACAAAAACAATAAATTTTCAATATCAAGCCACTGCAGGTAAAAAGACTCTTCTTCCCATATAAACTTGAGATGCGATCAATTTTCCGCCGTTATAGGCATAAATTGTGTGCTGATTCTGGTGGGAAATTGCGAATGCGGTGCACACGTCGGTTTGGTCCTGGCACGCGACACTTCCGAGAATCAGTTCTTGGTCTGAAATTTTTATATTAAACTCAAAATTACAGTTTTGAGTTTTAAATTTTGTTTTTATTCACTCTTTTTCCCCATTGCCGTATATGGGAAAGCTGTTTTTGGAGTGTTCTTTGATCTTTCAAAGAAAGAAATGAAAAACAGTGTCAATAAAAGTTAAGTTTAATAGAGCCACGCGCTCTAATTGACATTTTTACTAAACAAAACCTACAAAATATAAAGGAAAAGAAAAATTGCTTAAAATGGCTCAAATGACACAATTTGAAGACAAAATACAAGCAGAGCTTTGGAAATGAGAACGTTTTCATATCCGTCTATCTCTAATTACAACTCTAACAGCCTATGGGTGTTGTAACCTATTCCATTCCTTGTGTGGAAGAAAATCGCAGGTATATTATGTGATGTTTATAAATGAAGTACCATCATTTCTTGCATTTGACATCGATATCGACAAGCTATTAGAACATTCACTTGCATTCCATCTAAGACATTCACTTGCATTCCATCTAAGACTCCAGGCACCGGCCGGAAATTTCAAATTTTGGCCAAAAATGTGTTTTTTTGGCCCATTTTTGGAAAACCACTTTGCCGGCGAGCTACAGGGGTGTGTGATAGCTCATTTTGTAGGCCTGGCCGAGCTAATACCGAATCCGCAAAAAAAGTTTGGGGCACCGGCCGGAAATTTCAAATTTTGGCCAAAAATGTGTTTTTTTGGCCCATTTTTGGAAAACCACTTTGCCGGCGAGCTACAGGGGTGTGTGATAGCTCATTTTGTAGGCCTGGCCGAGCTAATACCGAATCCGCAAAAAAAGTTTGGGGCACCGGCCGGAAATTTCAAATTTTGGCCAAAAACATGCCAAAAATGGCACTTTTACCCCCCCCCCCCATAGATGATCATGGGCGCCGCCATGCGGCGTAGCCGCTGGGTGGTCCTATGGAATATGTACTATATTATTTCATGCATGATTGATTTAAATTGTCATTGACTATTGAATTGTTTTGTCTTTATTGTCCTTCACCTTGTCTATATACCCATCGCACCAAGAAGTGCAAATAAATTATTATTATTATATACGGGGCTACGGCCATAACTGGGCAAAAATCGAGCTTCGGCTCAGTCGCGGGGTGAGCCTCAGGCCCCCGTATATCCAAAAAAAATTAGGTAAAAGTAGTACAATTGTACAATTTTATGAAAAAAACATAAATTTTGGCATATTTTATCAAAAAATTGCAAATTTGATCCACTTTTGGGCATAAATAGCAAACTTAGATGATTTGGGAAAAATTTTGAAAAACAGCCGAATTTGGAGAAAAATTTTGGATCGGATCGGAAATATCGGGTTTTTTGGGGATCGGATCGGGTTGGCGGTCACCAGGTATCGGCTGGGACCCGCGATCAAAGTACCCAGCCCTGGTCTCGATATGGCGCGGATTATTTTCGGTACATCCCTTGTAAGTGAGTCTGAATAACGTTGACTCAAATTTTTGGCCCATTTCCCAAAAATTTTTGAAAAATGGGACCAATTTCGAATTGGCAACAAATTTTTCCCCAAAATTGTTTCAAAATCCAATAATTTGTATGATTTTACAATATACCAACTGTAAATACTTTTGTCCGTTTTTTCTCGCTCGTTTTTGTTTACTATTTACAAATCAGCAAAAAATTTAAATATACGAACCAAAAAATATGTGATTGAATAGATTGAAAGATAAGACTGCAATGTCTTTCAGTGTTTTTTGAGAAACTCAAGAAACTATACTAACACTTTGACCACGGAACACTTCCATCAGAGACATTTTGATCGGGAATCTTTTGGCACGCATTCATTACTTATGCAATGTCTAACTGTCTGTCTTTGATGTCGTCCATCTCACCACAGCTCTTGTCAGCCACACCTGCCTCGACATAAACAACACCGGTTCATTTTTGTGTGAGCAGACGCTCCTGAGATACGTCACTAAAAATTGTCCTTTTTCGCAGATTTTTGGCCATTTTTGGGCAATCCGAGAACGCCAGAAACTGGTACTACAGTATGCCAAATGCCATAACTGACTTCAGATTCGTGATCAGCGTACCCGAAAACCCTCGAGTGCCAAAAATCTCGGCCGAAAGTGGCTTGAAATGGCCGAAACCAGCATAAAATGCGCAATACCGTATATGAGGGTCTTATTAGGGGCATTTACCCCCTGTGTAGGTAACCCCACGTCAAAAATAACCTCAAATTCGGATTCCCCGCATCAAAAAACCCTATATAGGTGAAATCGGCAAAATTTCCGGACCTTGATTTTCCGGTTGAAAACCCTGACTCGAGTGTCAAAACTTTGTCGCCAACCTAATACAATGTCTAACTCTCTGTCTTGAGTGAATGAATAAGGCACATGCAGTAAAGCAGACTATTTCGTCACTATTTCTCCATTATACAGAGATTTTGCGAAAAATAGTGACGAAATAGGTTGCTTTACTGCATGTGTCTGATTCATCAACCCCCCAGAGAGAGGCAGAAGCAATAAAGACAGACTAACTCAACGCAAAGGAGCGTCATAGAGCAGGCGTTTCTGGGTCCGGGTCTGTCAAAAAGTGACATTTTTTCGGGGGATATTGAAAAACTGATTGCAGATTTGGAATCAGCGCAAAAAGTACCCTAGAAACGCTATTTGGAGAAAAAAATTCTATGGATTATCGAAAAAATCAATTTTTCCTGTGATGCTAAACCTAAATATGTGATTGAATAGATTGAAAGATAAGACTGCAATGTCTTTCAGTGTTTTTAGATAATCTCAAGAAACTATACTAACACTTTGACCAAGGATCATTTCCATCATAGACATTTTGATCGGGAATAATTAGGGCCGCACTCATTACATATGCAATGTCTAACTGTCTGTCTTTGACGTCGTCTATCTCACCACAGCTCTTGTCAGCCACACCTGCCTGGACATAAACAGCACCGGTTCATTCTCATGTGGGCAGACGCTCCTGAGAGAGTGAGGTGCACCTGCCTGTTCATCGCCGCCCCAAAAATCAATAATTGCTGCGATATAGAATTTCGCTTAGTTTGCGTATTTCGGCTCTTACGTTATACTACCAAGGTACCATCGGGAATTTATGTAAAGGCACCAGTAAATGTGTACTATTAAATACTACTATATAAATGTGTACTACTACTACTTTCGCAATTTTGCAGGTTTTTATGGAGAACCTGTAGACAGCATGGTGGGGAAATTCGATAAATGCAAAGGAAGGCTTCATCGAAGCTTTATCGAAGTTTTCTAGTAAGCGCGAATCGCCGGCCACTATTTCCTGCTGTTTCCCAGCTGCGCGCATTCGTTGTTGTCTTTCCAACGAGGGAAACGAATGCGCGCAGCTGGGAAACAGCAGGAAACAGTGGCCGGCGATTCGCGCTTACTAGAAAACTTCGATAAAGCTTCGATGAAGCCTTCCTTTGTATTTATCGAATTTCCCCACCATGCTCCGAAGCAAGACGATCTTCGAAATCGCGTGTACAGATTCTATTCTGACAACATCCAGGCCGGAAGACTCTATACTCGAAACCACTTTATGGCAGAAGGAGTGTCCAAAAGTACAATAAATGCTATTCTACAGCGTTTCCACAACAATTTGCCCGCTTCTCACAAAGTCGGCGGTGGAAGACCCGCAAAAATTTTCACTCCCAGAAAAATCAGGTCACTGAGGCAAAAATTTGACCATAAGGACGATATTTCTCAGCGCCAGGCCGCAAAAATGTTCCATTGCACTCAGCAACACATCAGTAAAACACTTAAGAAGCTGAAGATCAAAACTAGAGAGCGGAAATTTTCATTTTCGAAATCGAAAATGAAATCGACGATGAAGAAGATTTGGGGTCGGCTTTCTTCGAAAAATTTGAATATTTGTCGGAAATTTCCTAAAATTTTGAATCGAATTTCGATCAAATTTGGGATGGAATTTCGAAATTCGATCGATTTGAAAAACGAAATCGAAATCAAAATCGAATTTCGATCCATTTCGGTATTGGCCAATTTTCAATTTTCGAAATTCGAATTTCGATTTCGATCGAATTTCGATTTCGTCCGCTCTCTATGTGGGTTTAAGGGTCCATACGTCGGATTCCTAGACAACACAGGAAAGCAGGGGCGCAGCCAGAATTTTTTTTTGGGCCGGGGTACGTTGCAGTGGAAATGGCCATTTTGGGGGTGGGGTACCGGATTTTTGGGACCCCCCATTTTTGGGTTTTGGGACGGGGGGGGGTACCGGACCGATTTTTGGCAAAATTTGCACTGATTTACACTCGTTTTTCAAAATTTTCCCATTTTGGGGGGGGGGGGGGGTACGTACCCCCGGTACCCCCAGGCCGCGCCCCTGGAAAGCATCTCGCGTAGGGGTGGCAAGAGCAATGTTGCTTGCCATGGCCAGAAAGTAAGACTAAATGTTTTGGTTCTTATACATTCAAAGCAAACTAAAGAAAAAATTATATATGACAGGTACCTTTTTTCGATACTGACAAATGGGCAGACAGACAATCAATCAAAAGAGACACATAAATGAAAGAAGGCGGGAAGTGAATCAGCGATAATGCCTCAGTTCGATATTTGCGTTTACTCTTAACGGCACATAACTGTCTATAAATTGTTGATGAAAGTGATTAGTTCAACAAAGGTAAAGTTCAAATCTGAAATTGGAACTTTCCCAAAATTTTCTATGGCTTAGTACTTTTTTAATTGAAATGGCTGGGTTTCGAACAAAGCTCCTTAGCACTTTTAGTTTTACAAAAGCGACTACAAATCGCTAAGAAAGAAGAATCCCGAATTGTCAGGATAATGGATTTGATTGGTCTTTGTTTTGAGAAGTTCGAAAATGGCGACTATGAATGGTGTGAGTACATTTTTAGTTTACATTTTTATTTCTCAAGAGTTTTGTTGTTCTTTGAAACGCTATTCTTATGAGGTCTAAAGAACCGTTCTTGGTTTTCTCCCTGGTTGAATTTCAACCAAACTTGTTCTTCGCGCATTTGTCATCGCGCAATTTTGGCCTGTCAAGCAATTTGTTTCCTGCTTTCCCAGAGTTCGGCGGGTTTCTCAAAGGAACCGTCTGTCCGCGCTCACTGTTCTTTGGTCTTTGGCAGCTCTAACAGAGCGCCTATTGTCAGTGTATTTCCTTGCCTTTGGAGTTACCCGAAAACGTCCAATCCTTCTGTATAAGTTAGGGTCTGTTAATCGACCCTCCCTATAGCCAATTTAAACCTTCCCGGCTTTAGACGTGGGTAGCGATACAAATCTTCTCAAGAATTTTAACGTCCTTTGACGCGCTATTACGGCTCGACTCATCTGGCCTGTGGCTTATCTAGCCCATAATCTGAATTTCAACGTCTAGACCAGCTGTAATAAATGTGACAAAATGAAATCCGTTTAGGAATGTGTCTCTTTCAAAATTGACAGAGGCTAAAAATAAAACATACGCACATTCATATGCCCAACAGTTAAGCCGCTGATGTCGTTCTGTGGTCTGTGACCTGTGATCTGTCCGGAAGAGCCAGATCTCGCGATCTAGCCGTTAGCCAGAGGCGAGTGATAGCTCATTCGATAGGTCTCGAAAAGTTAGGACCGGGTCGCGAAAAAAATTTGAAATTCGAATATTTGAATTCGCGCCAAAACCGAAAAACGTGTTTTTAAGGGTTTTGACCAGGCAAAGTGGTGTTTTTTATGTTCCCAATCGATTTCTGAGTCGATTCTGGACCACTTTGCTTTTTACACTTTTTGATTTGGCGCATTTTTGAAAAAAAGCCACTTTTTGGCCAAAAATGGCATTTTTTGGTGCAAGGTGCCTACAGGTCTGATTTTTGGTACCCGGGGGTTTTCGGGTACGCTGATCACGAATCTGACGTCAGATTCGGGATCAATTCTCACGAGGTCGTGTTATTCTCACCAGGTCTCTCACGAGGTATTTTTTGACTTCTCGGCCCCCACGTGAACGTAAGTCCATAGGGCGGCGCGGCGGGTAGCCGCGCCGCCCGAAACCAATCCAGTATCGAGGCCGCCGAAGGCGGCCGAGATCTTCACTAACCCAACCCAGTACTGATTCACACGTCTGGGTCGTAGCGAGCGAAGCGAGCGGAGACCCAGCATGACTCACGCAATGTAAAGGAGCGCTACGAATAAGTGTGGATTTGTGGGTTTGTGGGTCGTTTTGGGGTCCGAGCGGCGCGAAGCGCCGCGAGGACCCCAAAACGACCCACAAACCCACAAATCCACACTTATTCGTAGGGTTCCCACCAACATTAAGTAGGTAAATCAGAAGAAAAGCGAAACCTTTCCAAAAGTAAAAACCACAAAATAACCTTCCTCGCTGCCACAGCTTCGCTGTGGCCCGCCACTAGTTTGTTATTACTTCTTTGCGTCAATTGCAGTATTGTCGTAAATAATTGTCATAGATAAAAATTCAAACATAACACAACGGACAACCGGGTCATACTTGAATTGTACAAAGCTTTGTGGTTTGATTATTTGTATTATTGCTATTCTATTACAACAAATTTTTCGTTAATTTATTACAACAATTTACAAATATGATAGGAAAGTACGTCCAAAGTTCAAGATTTCACATGATTGAGATATATAAGTTACTGTTCATTTCCTCCAAAGTAAGCCTCGGGTGTTTTCAATGTCCCGGGGCATGCGATGGTCCATTTGTCCAATGTCCCGGGGTATCGAGTATCTTCTACCTAGTGTTGTAGTGATGTCTGTTGTTTTTTCAAATTTAGGAGTCATTCTTACCAGTGCTTAATCGATTTTTCAGAGAGCCATTCTTAGGGGTATTTAATTTTGAAATGTAGCTTGAAATTTAGCTAAATATAGACAAATTTTAGACAAAATTTAGTTTGGGAGTGTCATTCTTACCAGTGCTTATTCTCTTACCCCATAAACACTGCGAGCCACCGCAGGTGGCGAGCCAGTCCTGTGGTCACATTCCAAGGGGAAGGTCGGGCGACCTTCCCCTTGGAATGTGAGGGAACTTAAAGCATATATTACGTACGACACAATTCTACCCCATAAAAGAATTGGCGAAAGATATCATATATTAATTTTTTCAACAGATTGCGCTTTGTTGTTGCCATATTACTATGCGTACATAATTGTTTCCATATATGGTGGACACCAAAATCGCGTGCGCATCACTGTTGATATCTGAAAATTAAAAAATTCGCATTAAAAAACTGATATAAAATGCTTACATCTATGTGCAAATCTCGTAATTTTTGAGCGCACTGAAACAAACAGTCGACAAAGAATACGATCTCCGCATATTTCTTTGCACCGGGCGCAGCGCCCATTCGAGATTGTAAATGTTTCATTAGTGTTTTGGAATACCGAATACTTTCCTTCTCCAGTAATACTCTGCCTCTCTCCGAGAGTCCGTGTATTGCTGTAAGAAAATATTTATAAATCATACTTTATACTTGAATTTCCGTTCGGAGATATGATAAAAGATACAGTCAAACAGGGCTTATAGTGCACATCACGCCTTGGCTTCTTCGGCCTGCACTGTAAATCAGGCTTCCATTATATTTCGTCATTTTCATTTCACCGTCTACATCACACTATTTCCTTTTGTCTGGCAAAAGAAGGCGAGGTAGACAAAATAATGCGTTGTTCCTTCGCTCAAAAACTACACCTTTGGGTCAGAGTGCCAGAGAAATGTGTCACTTCTTGCTTTTTGCCAAGGCGTGATGTGCATTATAAGTCCTGTTTGACTGTAGCTGTAAGTAAAGGTCATTGGTAATTTTTCTTGCTGTGTTTTTTAAATTAAAACTCCACCTAATATAATCACTAGTACAATTTTTTCTAGCTATCCTGTAATCGTTTTGGTTATGGGACTTTTGGGAATCTCCGTTTGGGACTCGAATGTTTAGATTTTTTCCAAACGTTTGGCTCCCAAATATGCATGTACTATTTTTTAGAGTTATAGTATAGTTAGTTAGATGTTTGGGAGTTGCATATTTGGGAGTCGGATGTTTGGGACTCGGGGCCGGGTTGCTGACAAGTTTTGAGCCTGAGCCCAGGCTCAGACTCAGCCTGAGCCAGGTTGCACACAAACTGAGGCTCTGGCTAGGGATCGGGCTCAGGCTCACGATTTCCAAAAATCAATAGGCGGAGTACATTGATTTTTTGAGCCAGCTTGTGAAAGTGTTATTGTCTAATTATCACTTAAAATTAGACAATAACATATTGTATCTGCAGGAACTGCTCTAGAAAATGTAGCTTTTATAGTAATATCAGGTCTAGAGTTTTTTATTTTTTCATTTTGTTTCGTAACATCAAATACAAATCCTTACTATAAAGCGAGATCCTTGAAAAATGAAACGCTCTGTTTCTCGCGATCTAATTAAGCTTAAGATGAGTGGTTTTTTTTAATGAAAGGTATTCGAGAGTAGGTGAACATGTTCGGAAGCGATTTTTGAAATTTTGCTTCTAGAATGTTCTAGAAGCGAAAAACGTGTTTTTTAGACGAAAAACGTGTCACCCGCTTTATCTCGCGATCCAGTCGTCAGTTTTTGACGTGTGATAGCTCAATCGATAGGTCACGATGAGGAGGTGGGAGCGATATAGTTTTGAAAAAAATTTGAAAATTTGAATTCGCGCCAAAACTTAAAAACGTGTTTTTAATATATTTGATGAATGAACATGATATGATTTGTGGTTCTGATCGTTTTCGTAGCTGATTTCGAATATTTATGTTTTTAAATTACAATAATAATTAAATTTTATGAAAAAAAGCGCCATTTTGGGTAAAATAGTGGGTTTGGTAGGAAACGTGTCACCCGCTTTATCTCGCGATCCATTCGTTAGTTTTGACGTGTGATAGCTCAATTGACAGGTCTTGATGAGTAGATGGGAGTCAAGTACTTTTGGAAAAAATTTGAAAATTTTAATTCGCGCCAAAACTGAAAAATA
>JAKKPZ010000738.1:0-18809 GCA_022814885.1 Ditylenchus destructor | reverse complement strand
CAGTGATTCCAAAAGTGTAATGAAGGATAGTGAAATGATATCACTTTAACTAAAATGATATCACTTTAACTTAAAGTGATATCATTTTAACTTAAAATGATATCAATTTAACTTAAAATGATATCACTTTAAGTTAAAGTGATATCACTTTAGCAAACGTGCGTTCTCCTTCAGTAAAGCGATAGACAGCCAGCTAACAAATTAATGCCTTTGTTCTACGCGTTCAGCGCTTTCTTTGCTCTGTCTATATTAAATAAAATAGAACGAAGGAGGTATCACTATAGTTAAAGTGATATCACTTTAACTATAATGATATCACTTTAACTATAATGATATCACTTTAACTATAGTGATATCACTTTAACTAAAATGATATCATTATAACTATAATGATATCATTATAGCTATAATGATATCACCAAATACAAAGTGATATCGTTTTATAAACGCGATACCTATTTAGTTTTTATTAAGTTACAAATGCCTTTTAGCATTATTTTTGGAAGACTATATGGAACGGGCACTTTAATCAAAATTTCAGCTTTATAATAACGGTTTCCCTTTGATTCGTGTTGTAAATCTAGGAAAGTGCCATTGCTTTTGATTAGGAAGTATTACTTTGACAAATTGTTCCGGTTACATTTTTAATAAAATGCCAGCAAGTCTGATAGCTCTTGCTAGCTATTTTGTGTAGAATTGGTAATTAGTTTCCTTCAGTTTTTATTGAATATTTTCTCTTTTCAGTACATGAGATTTTCCGTTATTCGTGTTTGTAAATTGTAGCTTTGCTTTCATAATGGATCTGCCACAAGAGATGCTTGCTACTTCGCATGCTGCAGAGGGAACTGAGCAAAATGCAAATATTGATGAAGCATCGGCTGTAAATAGATGTAATAGAAAACGTCGTCCCAAGATTCATCCGATTTGGAAAAATTTCAAGGAAGTCCGAAAACCTCTGGGACGAATTCTCGTCTGTAAGACGTGTGCAGGAGTTCGTATTCTTTTTGTGTTGCATCAATTTTGAACACTATTACAGGAACTTGGAATAAGATCGACAACTACAGTGTTGAAGAACCATTGGAATACTAAACACAAGGATGAACCGCTTTCTTCGATAGAAACAAGTATCTTGTCACAGGAATCAAATATCAGGTTAGCATTATATGAATTTTTGTAGAATTCATTTTTTCGATTATATAACATTGAATAATAAGAATTATAATACGTGTAGTTAAATTGTCTAAGTTCAGCAATTTAATCTACCTCTAGCTAGTTTGAATGTTAGCTGATTTTTAATGTTTGATTTTCGCCTAAAAACGTGTGCCAATTCATACCTTTTTGGGAAGCTGATATGTTATATTTAATTATTCGGAAAATTAGACAAAAGATGAATTTTATCTTAGCCTTTTACAACCTTGTTTTAAGAGCGACGAATATCAATAAAGCGTTCATTAATGTCCTTGCAATTCCTTCTATTTCAATCAACTCGTTTCTGCATTCGGATATGCGTGAATTTTTATCCCTTTTGAATCCATCATTCCAGGTTAGCATTCTATAAAAAAGGATTGCTATAAACGTAATTAAATTTTTGATAGAGGTCATATTCTAGAACACATTTTGTTTTCTCTAAAGATGGTTTAGAAATTTTGTTGCAATCCACAGCCACAATTGCTTTAAAGGGCGCCTTTCCGCGAAAGGTTATTAAAAAGTAAAACACGCCACTTTTTATTTCTCGTTTATATTATATGTATAATGCTATCATACCATTTATCCTATATCTGTTCAACATGTACAACTAACATTTTATTTTGATATCACCGTTATCTTTGGATTTCAGGTGCCTAAGAGTCATACAACGTTGAGAAATATGCTAGTGAAGGAATGCGATCAAGAATCAACATTGCGAAAGAAATCGTGGGTACTTCAATGCCTTCATAGGATCCAGAATATTTCTCAAGGTACCGATCCTGTCAAGTATTGGAACGCTAACTTATCGACCGAATGGCATGCCATCGCATCGTTCGCATTGGATATATTATCAATATCAGGGAGCGGTGCTCCAATAGAAGCAGTGTTTTCTCAAGCTGAAATTGCTACAACTTCTCGAAGAAACAAAACTGGTTCCGAATTACTAAATGCTCAGTTAATCATTTCTTGTAATCGTGATATTTTGGGCCAAATATTTTACTATTATTGAAAATTTCATCTTGTTATAATTAAACCTGTTAATAAAATGTAAGTTGCTATGAAAGAAATATATTGTCGTTGCATTCATTTGTATATACAATATCGGGAGGGATATAGAACCACGACATTTACGATTTTTATGGATATAACCATAATCTAAGTCGAAAATAACATCACCTGATTCTCCGCAACAACTTTACCTCAGGAGTAATTTTTAAGACTTTAAAAAATTTAGTCACATACTCCTGTACTTAGTCTCAAAACATTATCGTCAACTTAATAAAAACTAAATAGGTATCGCGTTTATAAAACGATATCACTTTGTATTTGGTGATATCATTATAGCTATAATGATATCATTTTAGTTAAAGTGATATCACTATAGCTAAAGTGATATCATTATAGTTAAAGTGATATCATTTAAAAAATTTTAAAAAGTGATACCTCCTACGTTCTTTTTATTTAATATAGACAGAGCAAAGAAAGCGCTGAACGCGTAGAACAAAGGCATTAATTTGTTAGCTGGCTGTCTATCGCTTTACTGAAGGAGAACGCACGTTTGCTAAAGTGATATCACTTTAACTTAAAGTGATATCATTTTAAGTTAAATTGATATCATTTTAAGTTAAAATGATATCACTTTAAGTTAAAGTGATAATGATAGTGATAATGATATCATTATCACTATTCTTATCACTTTTGGAATCATTGCCCGGGCCCCAACCCTTTATTGGGTTTGGAAAAAAGGGCCGGGATTTTTAAAGGAAAACCGAAAAATGGATTTTAGGTCCTTAAAAAGGCCCCGAAAAAAGGGCCATTTTAGGAAAACCTTTTTTTGGGACCCCAAAATTTCTTTAAATCTTTTGAATTATCTATTTTTAAAAGTTTTTTTAAAAATTTAAAAACCAAATATTTTTGCTTTTTTAAAAACCCGATTTTTCATTTTATTTGGGAACCCCAATTTTTTTTTAAAAGGAAAAAATTTTCAAATTTTATTAAAGTGGTCCCAGACAAAAAACATAGCTCTTCCTTTAAAATGAAGCAATACGGAATAATGTTTGCGAGTAAATTTACGAGAAATTCTTGCCACATGTTACTAAGAGAATAGAGACACAGAGAGAAAAAAGATAAGTTAACAGGCACATAAACACTCGTGAATATAATACATACCGTAATACCTGTAATTACTCCCCCGGGGGAGTAAATATTATTACTCCCCCGGGGGGGGGAGTAAATATAGGGGAGGGGAGTAATTTTAGGGAGGGGAGGCTCGGCGAGGTTTGAAAAATTTTCGCGGCCCGCCTGGGGGGGGCCGCGAAAATTTTTGGCGTTTTTGTCAAAATTGTTGGATTTTTGGCCATTTTTCTCCAAATTTTTGTAAACTATTTTTCTGAAAAATTTGTCGAAAAAATCAATAGGGTCCCCCCTATGGTTTTTTTTGCAAAAAATTGGTTTTTTAGATAACTTTAAAAAATAGCTAAAAATAGACTATATTTTGTCTAAATATCTAACCTATAGATATCAAAACCGGCCAAAACTTAAGCTTTCTGAATGACCTGCTTCAAAATTAGCGAGAAAAAATTTTCCGACCAATCGGAAAAAATGTCACCTTGGGTACCTCCCTGGTTAGCTGAACATTTGCTATGAACTTACCCTCATTATAAGTTCGCCCGGTCAAAGAAACAGCGCTTTCCAATTTGACGGTCTCATTTGAAGAGCTCAACACGACATTTGACCAGGAGAAAAGCGAGCAGAATATCAAAGCCAAACAAATTTTCAGCATCATTACGTCAGGATAATCCTTATAGTAAGTTAAAGCTGTACGGCGTTACCTGGGATATGGCGTTACCTGGGATTTACGGGAAGTGGATTCTTAGGGGTGCTTAATTTTAGACAGGTACCTAATTAGGGTAATTTTTAGCGGGGAATCCGAATTTGAGGTCAAAATTTAGCTAAAATATAGACAAATTTAGACAAAATATAGCTAAAATGTACCAAAATTTTTGGAAGGGTCATTCTTTCCAGTGTAAATTCTCCGTCACAGATATGTCCCGAATTTTTGAAAGGGTCATTTTATCCAGTCTAAATTCTCCGTCACAGATATGTCCCGAATTTTTGAACCGCTTCCTAGCGAAGTGAGGGCCGCGAAGCGGCCCTACTTCGCTATATAGGCATAATGTACACAAAACTTTTAATCGGACTCCCGTAGGGAGTCGGATGATGGCCGAAGGCCCGAAATAGTCTCATGCTGCTCTACTCCCGAACAATCCTTACTCCCGAACAACCCAATCTGACCGCTGACGGCGGTGGGCATACTTATAAAGACGAGGGCATACTAATGGCGGTGCGCGTAGCGATGACGAACCCAATCTCCCGCTGTGCACGCTAACCGCTTCCTAGCGAAGTGGGGCCGCGAAGCGGCCCCACTTCGCTAGTTGACAATAATTTATTTTCTCAAATATCGTTTGGGAAAGAAATATGAATGAGTCAATTATTTCCGCTTTTGGAAAATGTTTGTGATATTGAATGGCTGTCATATCCGTGTATGATTCATAAAGCGACAGCAAATGTGGTGTATTCTACGACAATATTGAAATAAGAACATTTTTTATTAGTATGTAATTTAAGTCGAAAGAATAGATACATGCTTTGATAATACAGATGCATTTCCATTTTAACGGAATCATAACGTCCAAGAGCTGTAAACAGAAGCAAAAAATGGTTTCTACGTTGCAAAAATGACCACTTTTGCACTTTTACTGCAATATGCGGGCTTATTTTGCTTGAAAATTGAAGAAGTAAAGTAAACTAGTACCCAGTCAACGAGATTGGCTAAAGTGAGCCATTAGAGGTTAGTACGCAGTCAACGTTTAATGAACAAAAAGTTAGTATGAACACACAAAATATACAAATGCCGAAAATTTGACAGTCTTCCAGAAAATAGTAAGCAGAAAGAAGTACCGTATTCCCTCTAAAAAGACTAGAGGTTTTTTTTAACTCACTCTGGAGGGGTGTATTTTAAAGAGGGTTAGGTTTAGAGAGATTGACTAGTGCTATGCGAAAAATTTCTAGAGAGAAGTTCTATCCGAAAAATTTCTCTAACCTCTCATTTGCACGTGCTATTTCTCTTACTCTAACATTTTTTGGACGGGATGAATTTGAGAAGTGCTATGAAGTGAAAAGTTTCTCTAGCCTCTCATTTTTACGTGCTATTTCTCTTATTCTAACCTGTTTTTGGAGTAGTCTATTTCAGAGGAAATACGATAAATGAATAACGGTAATATATTTACAATTGATTAAATATTGATTGGACTTCTTTTTTACTTGGTTCCTCTGACTTCAGAGGCATTTGTGTTCGAAGCAGTATGCGCAGCAATACTGTTCGATGGTCTGATAGTCTTTTTTAGTTGATCACAGGTGAAATGTTTGAGAGCCGCTCTTCGATAGCAGCGGAAGCAAAAAATTGTGGTCAACGGGTTGATGACCGTAATAGCCGAGAGTGCACTTGTAATGTATGCCGAGATCCATCCTGAGCAGAGTTGAAAAGCGAAAACTGTGCAGAAGTAATACACAGGTATGGTGATTGCGATCAAAGGGCATATGGCCTGGAAGAAAAATACCTTTTAGTAAAGTTTTGTCTCCTAACGAAAATGGAAGAGCTAGGATCGTCTGATTCTCTGACATATCTGTACTTTTCTCTAATTTTCTAGTTATTAAAAATTCTAACCATGGCCAAAAGCGCTCTATGGAACTCGCTGTGCATTCTTTGGGTATTATTATTATTGTTGCTGAGATTGCCCATTTCGCGAAAATACTTGGTAATATTTTTCTCACACCAGACGACTGTCACGATGCTAAAGCTGCTTGTTGTCAACCAGATCGACAGATAGGCCATCATTCTCCATTCCGTCTGAAAAAACTCAAAGATATAAAAACTTGTCAAGATCATTAATGGGGTAATACCACTTGGATAGTAAACTATAGCCCCTTTTCATTAAAGAACACATTTAACTTTTAAGCTTAAGCTTTAAGCTTGGTCTTAAAATGATCGTGTGACTAGAACAAAATTACAAAAGCACTTTGCTTTAAGTCTAAGCTTAAGCATAACTTTAAGCTCGAGCTTAGAGACTCCAAATGTATTAAAGGCTTAGTGTGCACCGCAGCTCTTAGCTTAAGTCTAGACTAAGGCCTTGGCCTTAGACATAGGCTTAAGCTTAAGTGTACAAAACGTTAGATGGGTTCGTTAATGAAAAGGCAGCAATTTACTATCCAAGTGGTGCGCTCATAAAGGTAAGTAACTTACAATAAACGACCCAACCACATAAGTTGGTCTTCCGTCACTGCGCATAGGCCAGCCATTCTTCTCAATTATATGCTTGCCAACGGTCTGGTACTCCTCGCGCACTTCGCACATTGCGACAAAGATGACAAGACAAAACAGCGAATAAAGAATAGTAAAAGCGGCGATTAGTATATTGGCCTTTAGCGAACGGGCACTGAAAAGTTTATGGACAATGAGAGAATGTATGGACAAGGTAAAGAATACAAAGCCATGTTTTGAAATGGCAATTATAAAATAACTCACCTGTCTTTACACAGCAAGAGATATCGGTAGAAAAATTGAACCGGGATCCATAGAATGTTTGAATGAAGGAAGAAAACGTAAATCGTCGCGAAAAATGTGTCCGAAGCAGGTGAAAATCCAGCGACGAAACCGTTCAGCTTCATCACAAAGTAGCCATCACATGTGAACGCAACCTGAATGCCATGTTCTGTCACATTAGAAGCGTTTTTATAGTACGAGGATTAGAAAAGAAACCCGCGGCTACGCCGCGGAGCGCGGCCCGTGCAAAATCCGGGATTCTCTGGATTTTCGGAAGCCAGAAATCCCGGAACTCGCCTATGTACCCGACAAAACCGGTACCAAACGACAGCTCTCACTGAGTCCTATTGATTGAGCTATCACACGCCCGGATCCGAGCCGCAACGCGTGTACTTGCCCTTTTATGTTACCGTTAATAGTAAATACCAGGTGGGAACTAATTTTTGAGACTGATATTTATGCGTTTAAATTCACTTTAAATTCAATTTCACTAGCTCAAATCTGATATTGCTAAGTCTATTTTAAATAGGGGTCGGCGCACTCTCTCGTCGAATTTTTGGCGAATTTCGGCCATTTTTCAAATTTTTTGAAGGAAGTTGGAAAATCTAAAGGAACGTTAACCTAGATAATTTAGTTGTCTAAAAAGGAGCAAAAAATCCCGATGACGTCACATTGTAAACACAGAGAAAAATCAATTCTCCCAACATACACTTTTTGGTTAGAGAAAAAAATCGAACTTTTGCTTTTCGAGTTTTTGGTTAATAACGTTGTTATTTTGTTGCAAACCGAGAATGTCCCAAATCAAAAGTTGTGTAACTTCGGCTGCTCTACCATTCTGTCAAAAAAAGTTTTCAACTTCAATGGAAAAAACATCTACTTTTTCCAAAAGCTCGACTCCGGGCTCGACAAATTCCATGTCGAGCCCGGAGTCGAGCTTTTGGAAAAAGTAGATGTTTTTTCCAATCAAGTTGAAAACTTTATAAGTATAATTTTTATGTGTGTTAGAAAAAATGTTAGCACAAAGAAGAAGGGCGGTTTAATTACCCAAGTTCGGCAGTCGTTATCTTCCCAACTTCCATTTCTGCCCTATCTTGGCCTTCTTTTGCTCTGCGCTCTAACATTTGGGTTGTTTCTTCGTGGTGTCGCACATTAGCTCTTATGTGGGTTCCTCCCAACATATAATAAGTGCATTTTTCGCCGAATTTCGGTTAACACCCAGTAACAAAATTGGGAATAGTTAACTCCATTTTCACAATGGAAAATTGAAGAGTTTAAATGAATGAGTCTCTCCTTTCGAATATTCTAGAAAGAAGATGCGCTTCTACCCATACTAAGCATAATGTGCATTCAAATTGCCGCCACATTATTTCTGTTAGCGTTCCTTTATATAGCCTTTCAATTAAAGAAATGTTTGTTTTATATCGCTAATAGTGTGACTTCCTTTGACTGTCTGGCGGCCACACAGACATCTCTCACTGGTCTCCTTCAAAAAGGAGTGTGGCGGATAAAAGAGCTAAATTTCCTAATAAAACTCTCCCAGGGACCGGCCTCAGGGTGGCGGATAAACCAGGATGGTCTGTGCTATTCTGACAGACAATATATTTATAATAAAGCCTTATATAGCTCGAGGCAAATGCCAATTTTCAGAATCAATTTTAAGTACCAACCGGCTGTGAAAGAAGCACAATGAAACCGAAAATGAGATCCAAGCCGGCATCGACAGTCAGCAAATATTTATAGAGCTTGATGCCGAAGGTGGAGTGGTAGGTTATCAGGTAGAGGAGGTAGATGTTCAGTACTGTCGAGGTACTGTAGACGGTTGTTTCCATGATGTGATGCACGTCGTCGACTCCTTAAATAATGGATTTCATGTTTAATCAATATTTTAGTTTTTATAACAAATTTCCTCACCAGGCGTCATAGTTGCTGAATAGTTGGGACCAATTGAGAAACAGTAATCGTTTCAAGACACAATTTCCTGAAATGTTTCGGTTCATTAATTGGAACTACTCCAGTGAAATTAATACATAACACACATGACACAAGTCTTATCGGGTGCGTGACAAATAGAAGTCAGATAATTGTCATACAGCGGTCATATCCGTTTTTTTTTCTAAGGCTTAGGTACTATGGAGCGATGCTCAAAACATGAACGCACTTTTCAACAGAGGAAATGGGTAATAACCAGACAGACATTCTCTGCGCTCTAACATGTTGCTTTGTCTTTTCGTGGAGCCGCAACTAGCGCTTTTTCGGCCTACTCTCAACATATAAGGCAGAGCGTGGGTTTCAACCAAAAATACCCATTCAAACTGCCGCGCAAAAACTGACACTGTGCGTAGGAAAAGTGTCACTGTGCGTATCTTTTTGGATCGCTCCATATCACCGCGCAAAATATCCTCACAAGGAGGAATAGTTGGTCGCTTATCGCCAAGCTTTAGTGACTCAAAACACAACTTGTGATTTAATTTCTATAACCACCGGTAATTCTTTAACTACTCTGTTACGATTCTACATTTCAATGAGCGTATTTATCAAGTTCCGAGTACTCAATCAGTTAGCAATACCTTTCTGTGTAGTTGGGATGGTAGCGTGCAACAATCGGAGGAATTTTTAGAAACCCATTTATATTTGAATAGGAGTTCCTCAAAATGCACTTTTATAACACGCATCCAACGTGTGGGGTGTGACAGGAAACGTGATTTGTTATTCATTACAGCGTAATTTTACAGTTTGAAGGCGTTTGTAGACATTCAAAAACTTGCAGGTTTATAAGCACGTGATGCAGGGAATGCTAGGCTGAAGGACCCGACAAATTTTCTGATGCAAAATTTTAAAATTTGAATTCGCGCCGAAACCGAAAAACGCATTTGCGGAGGTTTACACTCAGCGTTTTATACAAAGTGGTGGTTTTTATGTTCCCAATCGATTCGACTGTTCTGGTCAAGTTTGCTTTTTCACAGGCTAGATTTTCGCGCATTTTTTTATTTTGTGAAAAATGCCATATTTTGGCCAAAACACAAGGATATAGTTAAGGCAGAAAATATACAGCCTATAACAATTCTACACATGGAAGGAGCAATTCCAAACCATTTGAGGCACTCCCGAATAGAAATGGGTCAAACGGACATGCAAGAAAATTACAAGTTTATAAGTTCCGTGATACATTTCACTTGTGTCCTCCCATGTGCACTCCTTTATATATAAAGTTAGAGAGCAAAATTAGAGAAAAATCTACTTACTGCCACTAAATCGTCAAATCTGAGAAGGAATGCTAGGCTAAAGGACCCGACAAATTTTTCTGACTCGTAATTCTAAAATTTGAATTCGCGCCGAAACAGAAAAACGTATTTACGGAGGTTTTGGCCATACAAAGTGGTGGACTTTATATTCTATATAGTACTATCCTATATAGTATTTGAGTGCTGTTTGTCCGTCACATGAGATCAACTTTTCGGGAATAGCTTCTTTTGGGGCGCACGATACGTCAAAATGCTCCCATGGGAATTCTAAGAACGAAGCTGAAAAAATTTTTTGCGCAGGTCTCAAAAAAGTGGCTTTATTGGCCAAAAAGTGGCAAAAATGCCACTTTTTTCACGCCTTGTCCAAATGGACAAAACCTGAAACAACAGAATGCCAGAGGTTGGGCGCTTTTGGCGCAAATTCAAACGATAATTTCGAAATATAAATTTGCAAATTAGCTAATTATTAGGCATGTTTTTGCATGCTTTTTATGTAATTTGACTTCATTTTCTTGCGTAGAAGGTCCGATTTGATCGGAAAATTTTTTTAAAACTCGAAAAAACATGGGAAAATAAGGATTTTACGATTTTTCGGTACTATTTCAGCCATTTTTTATAAAATTTGCATTTTTAACGTATTTTTTTGCATTTAAATGGTAGAAATAACATGCAAAATCGTATTTTGCGCTTATTTTTTACCTAATTCGAACAAAAACAAGCATTAAAATGCAATTTATAAGAAATTTAGAATTTTGGTGTTTGACGCTTGAACCCGGCTGAAATAGTACCGAAAAATCGTAAAATCCTTATTTTCCCATGTTTTTTCGAGTTAAAAAAAAATTTTCGGATCAAATCGGACCTTCTACGCAAGAAAATGAAGTCAAATTACACAAATAATATGCAAAAACATGCTTAATTGGCGAATTTGCGAACTTCCATTTCGAAATTATCGTTTGAATTTGCGCCAAAAGCGCCCAAACTCAGGCATTCTGACGTCACTGGTTTTGTCCATTTGGGCAAGGCGTGTTTTGGGCAGTTTTCGGGATGCGTTTCCGATGCTAATTTATTGCATCCGGGGGTTTTTTGGGGTGCTGAATCTGAATCTGAATCCGGGGTCGAAAAAATTATCGGGGTACCCCCGGGTACGGAAAAAAAATTTTTCTGAAAAAATTTTTTCGAAATTTTTTGAAAAATCGGAAACCCCGTTCGAGCGGCCGAAGGCCGCGAGGCTCCCCTGACAAAGCCACTGAGGGCATACTTATTAACCCCGAACAACCCAACTCTGACCGCTGAGGTCGGTGCGCGAAGCGTCGCAGATGCACGCTAACCGCTTCCTAGCTGAGGAGGAGCCGCGAAGCGGCTCCTCCTCAGCTAGTAATAAATACTCCGCCAAGATGCTACATTTTGTTTACGTCAATTGCGTCAAGAGCGAAACGAGCATTGTCCTTACCGACCACACTACAAACAGCGGGAATTGCATGTTGGCACGAAACTTGGTTAAAAATTGACCAGGCTATAAACACTAAACCGACCGCGAAACGTGGGCCGCGAAAAAACCCTGCGGGGTACTTTCACAGAGCAAACTAAAGTCGTTATGAACAAACTAACTAACCCTTGGCTAAATTTTGGCTTAACCCTTCATTTCCCTGTGTATCCGATCGGATACGATTTTTATTGATGCTCTCTCGTTCACAAAAAGAAAGAAACGAATGAGTGTTCATTATTCATACAGAGAGTATGTCTGTAAATAGATCACATAGAAAAGAGAAATAAACAATGGCGGCCATCATGATTTTGATAAAGACAGCTCACCAAAAGGAAAGTTAATGGTAACGCAGACATTCTCCCCTAATTCTATGGCTCGGGCAATGAAGGGTTAAGTAAAGAATTTCCAGAAATCAGTATGTAATTTAACCTATTCCGTCACGACCAATACGAAAAATAGAATTTTTGCCAGGCCCTTTGGGCCTGTAACTATCTAACTCGTGACTTTGTCGGTAAGCAGGCAGGCAATTGAATTCTACTCGCGGCTTTCGGCCGCTCGAACTAAGTTCCTCTGCTTTATCCTAGGTAGAAGCCACTTTTTTGGCCAAATTTGAAAAATTTGAATGTTGCGCAAGCGGGTATTTGCGGATTCGTATACTAATTTTGATTGGCCATCATGATTTTGATAAAGACAGCTCACCAAAAGGAAAGTTAATGGTAAAGCCAGAATTCTATGGCTCGGGCAATGAAGGGTTAAGGCATAAATATACACCCTATAACAATTCAAGAAGGCATATATGGAAAGAAAAATTCCAAACCATTTGAGGTATTCCCGAATAGAAATGAGTCAAAAGGTCATTGAACGAAAATAAATAGAGTTGGACATCCGGCAACGGACCACTCTTTAAGTACAGGGTGGCTCAAAAAAAATTCAATTTTTTGAGAGCTTTATATTTCTTCAGTTTTGATGCGACCTGATTGATGTTAATATCTTAGAAACTGCTACTATCTGAGCTTACTTATATGCAAAAAAGATCTCATTCGCGATAGGGGAATTTCATCGGTAACGGACCCTCTGAATATACCGCACTTTGCAACTTTTTCCATACAAATTGAAACTTTGGAGGCCTGTTGTTCAGTGTGTCGAATACTACTCGGAAAACACATTTTCTCGATGGTAAAAATTTTGACCAATTTTTCTATACCATGTGGTCCCCCACATGGACCCGAAAAATCGCATTTTTTGGTCAAAATTTTATGGTCAACGGTATGGTGGTCTGAGACGATTTTCGGCATGTTTCGGCCAAAAATATGTCAAAAATAGGCCAAAAAATGACGAAAAAAATAAAATTTTCGGTAGATAGGCGCAGAATAGCCTATCTTACCCAGAATTTCACGGCGGATCTGAATCTGACCTTGGTTTGGGCATTTCCTCTGTAAAAAGTGGTCGAAACAGGCCTCCAAAGTTTCAATTTGTATGGAAAAAGTTGCAAAGTGCGGTATATTCAGAGGGTCCGTTACCGATGAAATTCCCCTATCGCGAATGAGATCTTTTTTGCATATAAGTAAGCTCAGATAGTAGCAGTTTCTAAGATATTAACATCAATCAGGTCGCATCAAAACTGAAGAAATATAAAGCTCTCAAAAAATTGAATTTTTTTTGAGCCACCCTGTACTTTGTTTTGAAAACATATTATTCCCAGAGCTCAACTTATTCGCGCATATTTCCCGGAATTGTTTTATGATGAGTAATTATGGGGACAGAATTAAGTTATTATTCAACTGCTTTCGTGAAGTTAAGCCAAATGGTTCGAGATCCCGGATAATTGCTAGTGTTATATTCCGAGAATAACGGTTCTCCACTTCCTTGTACTTTGTCGCTCATCACTTGCTTCATTGGACCTTGTGATTTGTGCCCAATAAAAACTTTTGTCCAAATTCGGGTTGAGATTTAGCGAAATTACAGGTGCTATTCCCGACATTTTCACCTGACGTTTCGGACAGGTTAATTGCTATTTGGCACGTAAGCTCGATAACGGATTTCAAATGTCAAAAGTATCTTTCAGTGGAACGATCTTTTATAACTTACGTCTTTTATATCTTTTACGTTATCCGTACACGACGACGTAAAGGTTATTCGTGTCACAGAAGTGGTTCTTTTTTGTCACAGATTTGGCATGTGACGTTGTGTAAAAACTCTTAAAAGGGCATATGTTTAGGCTTAGACTTAGGTTTAGGCAAAGTCTTAAGTTTAGGCGTAGTTCTGTTGAAAGAAAAACCGAATCTGACCCCCATATATGGGCTAAATCCATAATTATAATTTGAATTTGTCGAGAAATTTCGAAAATCTGTGAAAAAAGAATTACTTCTGTGACATCGCAAATCCTCACGACGCGCTAAAGACCACACCATTAGGTCAGAGTCAAATGGCCATAACGATACACTTGCACACAGAGCTTAATCTTGGGCTTATGCTCGAGGTAGAATTCGAGATTAAGCTCAGAAACGCTTAGAAAGTGTTAATTAGGGTTTTTTGGATGTGTGAAGTTGGAGTTTCGCAAATTTTTTTGCTTTGTCGTTAAGCTGGGATAGAACTTAAGCCTGATTTTAAGATGTGTAGTTATGGTCTTAAGCTTAACATAAGACCAAGAACAGTGACTAATAACGACTAATCCCTGCAGGCACAAATGAAGAACGGGGGAAAAATTTGTTTACTTAATAGAAAGGGCGCATATTTCTCGGATTTTCAACGATACAAATACACAAACGATTGCAAAAAGCCAATATTTTCAAGGAATTTTCGTCACTTTAAAACACGTCGGAAAGCCAACTCAAATCGAGAACGAATGTTTCTGACAAACCAATTTCATCGGGCGACAAATTCTTTCATTATGTGTTTCTTGCGAAAGACCGAATGTTTCTGAATGGCCATTTTCCGTGGAAAAGTACAACTAGGCGGCAATCACTGGTCCAATTCCCGTTATTATGCCGTGAAGATAAAAGGATTCCGCGAAATAACTGTTCTGCTCTCTTTAATAGAAAGGAAATTGTATCCACTCTAGACACCCTTTGAAAAGGGGCGTTCAAAAATACTTTTCCGGCATTTGAACGTTTCCACGCGGTCGACGGTTACGGTAAAAATTTGCGCTCCCATGGTAAACTTTTCATGGAGGCTATATAGATTACGAACGTTACTTTTGTTCACATGAATGGGAACCAGGGTTCATATATGGTTGCTTTGTTTAAGGAACCAATGTTCGAGAGTTTGAAAACACGTCTGAAGAAAACGACCCAGAGATCAGGAGCAGTGATTCCAGAAATGGTCGTGAACTTTGCTCTTGAGGTTCTCCCTACCCTCTTAGTTGTGGGAAATTGTGTTTTGGTAGTCTGATGCTTATAGGAATAGAAAATCGTAAGAACTTGTTGGTCGATTTCTCAGCACATCAACAACATTTTCGTTTACCCACGTTTCACGTGGGTAACCACCAAATCCGATATTGCTACCCCCTCTAAAATACGATTCTAGAGGGGGCTACCAATATCAGATTTGCGCTAGCCCCTTCTATACCCCTCTTCTGAATAAATAATTTTCAAATTTCGCGCCATTTTGCTGATTGTGTCTGACTTGGCAGTCCGCTTATTTTTGCAATGCCCCAATATTATCAGCGCTCTAACATTTTGCGTTGTCTTTTCGTGGTGCCGTACTCTTTGGATGCCGTACACTCTGGATGTACTATATGACTGTGTTTTGTACGCTCGTGCTGTTGCTCCTGATCACTCGGATGTCGGAGTGGGATCGTTCCTTTGGCATTGAGTGCCGGATTCTGGTTCCAAAAGGTATGCAAATTGACCCAAGTTTTCCTCGCGTATAGCTTCTATAGGGAGTGACAAACGAGATTGTGAGTAGAGGATTGCTCAGAGCGTACAGAGTTATCATTATCATCCCGATCTGAAATGATAACGGAGTTAGTAAACGAGACATATTTTTTTTCCTCGCCAAAACAGTAAAAAAGAAAATTTCCAGTCAAACACTGTAAAGTTATATGTTGGAGGAATGCGAGACAGCGAAAGATGCATTGCATTCCTTTCTTCATTTCGCTCTCTGCTATAATTTCAAATAGGAGAAGCACGCAAAACAGGAGAAACACTCGTTTTGCGTATATTGAGTTTGATGAACCAACGTTACTAAGCGCCCTATCACGGTAAAAACAGGTCAGAGATCAATGACTAAGATTTTCGCATCTCAATTGTGCCTGGTATAATTAGTCATATTCAATTCACTACTCATAACTTATGAGTCATACGCCTTAAAACTTAACAAGGAATGAACGAAAATCGCGGACTGTGATCCTAACCAATGATTTTGAATTGGCAGCATATGCGGCTGCTATGGTTGGTTGACTTTCCCACTCTTTGGTTATTTCCTACTGTCTCTTCGTGTCTCTCTTTCTCTCAGAATGTCAAATAGGTGTTAGGCAGAAAAGGACGACTAGCATAGTATTTACACCCTAGAAAGGGGACCCTAGAAAACTTGCTTAAGCCTAAAGACTATACCCAAAGTCTGAAAATAAAACCTCGCTCATTCTCACATCTCCCACTTCCTCTGTAAAGCAATTTGAAATAACCGGGCAGACAAAGACATTCTCTGCGCTCTAACCTTTGCGTTGTCTTTTCGGTGTGCCGCACACTAGTCCTTATTTGACATCCTCTCAACATATCACAAGGGCCAAATTTCACCGAATTTGGGTTTTAACCAAAAATACCCATTTGAATTGCCGCCTTTTTAGTGACTTGTTTACAATTCTTCATTGGCTGGCGTAGAATGAGCGAGGTTTTATTTTCAGACTTGGAGGATAAGTCTGGGCCTAGGGTGCGAAATGAAATTGCTTACTATGGTAGGGTGCAAATCCTATTTGCACCAAAAAGACACACACTTCCCCGGTCCATAGCAGCCGCATATGCCGCCAATTCAAAATCATTGGTTAGGATCACAGTCCGCGATTTTCGTTCCTTTCCTGGTATAGCGGTTTAGGAGCGCTACTAATTTACAGCTACGAATGAAATGACTCACTTCTCCTGTTAAGCTGTTATTTGTGCCACAGTCTATTAGCCCGCAGCCCATTGCATAGACAACGGGAATTAGAAAGAAAACAACTGGCGACGCGAGCTGAAATAAAATTCAATAACTATGTTTTCACACAAATTTTTCGTCAAGAACTCAGCGAATTGATAAATTTTTTCTTCAGCGACATGGTCGCCTCAGGACATAAGACCTATACCTCTGAAGTTATATGCCCTGAAGACCTCACTAACCTGCGCAAGCAAAAGAAGTGTCAACTGAATTTGTAGTTTGTACGTTTTTCTCGAATACATGTGAGCTGTTTTTCTCAGTGTCCTTATAATGAAAAAGGTCATGCTCCCACATAATAGCTCGAGAGTGCAAATTCCGATTGTTGTGGTTAAAGCGGATGCTCGTGAGTGAGTTTTTGTGAAAGCCGGATCGAATTCGATGGCCAGAAGAATGGTATCGTTGGAGGGCGGCGGGACAGGCCAGACTAAACTGTAGCGCTGAAGCCATTCCGGGATTTGCTAAATGACAAAATATTTGAATGTGAAAGAGAGAACGCACATAGTTTGTTTAAGCTGTAAGTGGTCCTGCCGCGAAACCCTGATCGGAGTTTTTGTTGAATACTCCAATAAATTATTGATCAGAAAAGAAGAAGATAATAAAAGAAAGTGCGATGAGCTGGGCATACGGTAATAGACACACACTAATTACTGGGTATACAGTAGTTGCAAAAATACCTGTCCATCCAGAAATATGTCGAAAAGACGAATTCCATAAGCCGAGGCCATGCCGAGGATCACAATTTGAATGAAAATGACACACACTGGCTTCAAGTACCATTCATGGATCCGTTGATCGCTGAGGATCACAGTCATACGGTATAAAAGACAGTTAACTTCAGCCATGATCACACACACGGCCGTAAACAAAACCATGCTCATCTGGAACAAGTGAGTGTTATAAAAACATAAAGAACAGATGCATGATAAAAAAGTTGCGATAAGTCAAGACTTGACTTTACTTACTCCAACTTTGGCGCCGGTCTGACCAAAGTACTGGAAGAATCCGTTGACGCTTGCGCAACCATATGGGAAGAGCACTTTTGGATGAAGGCCGTATCCTAGCAACGCCGCGAACAGCAAGTCCCACACCTGAGTATTGAATGGAAGGTAAAAATGATATTAACCAAATTTTGCCACTAAAATATAGCAGGCAATTGAATTCTACTCGCGACCCTCGGGCGCTCGAACTAAGTTCCTCTGCTTTATCCTAGGTAGCCAAAATCTTTTGTACCCAAAAAAGTGCCAAAAAGCCACTTTTTTGGCCAAAATTTGAAATTTTTGGCTGGTGCGTTAATAATATTTACCTAAGGTGTTGCTCAATCGCAATCACTTCCCTGGCAACTGCGAACTATTGTACGAGGAAGAATTTTTTGAGAATTCTCCCTCCTTGAAAATTTTGTTGCGAAAAATATGGAAAAATAATTCAATTTATGCCTTTTTCAAATCTTTTTCCATACAAGTTGCCTTTTTGGTTCCATGTAACCTTTGTATAAAAGGTCAATAGGTCAAAACGATGTGACTTTTCAAATGCATTAATAAAACTAATATCAAATAAAGAATTGGTCCCAAACAAAAATTCCTTATAACGAGGATTAACTGTATTTAGTCAAAATTTTATTTTCCTATCAAAAATCATCGACCTACCGAAATAACGCACAGGTAATATTTATACGTAACCATACTCTTGGGTGACGCATAGATAAGCATGAATAGCAGGTAGCATTGTAGCAATACTGAAACTGTCGTTATCAGTAGGATTATAGTGAAGTAGAGATCAATGACCATCCTGAACCTTTCCAAAAAAATCAAAGGTATGTCAAATGGAAGAGACGAAGGTGTCGAAAATTGATATGAACACGGAAGAATTATGTTGCGTTTCCTTTCCAACTTCAATACTTCGGAGATTGATCGGTGCGCAAATGTCGAGAAGGAAGGGCCAAGAGTTGTTTCGGGCCAAGACTTTCACCTGGCGCAATGGTTTAGGAAGTGAATAATTTATCGACCACAATGACAACAATGGTTTCCCATACAGAGTCCGCGCATATCTCAACCGGCTTTAGTTCGCAAAGGTGCATTAAAGGAAAGCCCAAGCTAAAGTCAGGAACGCCCAGTGTGTGCTAGTGTTCTAAGAACCAACGGTTCTCGAATTGAGCCTTGAAACA
>JAKKPZ010000737.1:0-18840 GCA_022814885.1 Ditylenchus destructor | reverse complement strand
CCTACTCGACCCCAAAGGCTTCCTATGCTTCAACTTCCCGCCATAGCACTTCCCGAATTTGATGGTAAGCTATCCGAATGGCCATCATTTTGGCAAAAATACAAGACGATGATCCATGATGTGGATAGCTATGACATGCCCACTGTTCACAAATTACACTTCCTTAAAGAATGCCTAAAGGGGCGAGCTGCTAGTGCTATTTCCGATTTAGAGGAAGTCGAAGCTAACTATCAGCCTGCTATTAACAAATTAGAGGCTGAATTCGGAAACCCCCTTGCTATTAAACAATCGTTATATCATTCCCTTCAAATTCTTAAGCCAACCACGGGGAAAAGAGATGATTATTATGACCTGAGGCGATTCGCGGATGAACTGGACAAAATTTGTTCCCACTTAACACGCATGGGCGAAGTTCTTGAGTCTCTCTTAATTCAAGAACTTATTCAAGACATCTTCCTCCATATTTGGTTAAAATAATGATTTCCTCTCGAAATTCTCTTCGAGAGGAAATCATTATTTTCAAAATCATCATTATTTCATCATTACTGAACTCGAAATTCGACCATGCTGGCGGATAATTCCTATCATTTTGAGTGGGCAAATTCTCATTTGATGACCCCTTTTCTTCCCCATCTTTTATAATACGCGGCTTATGTCCGTCTGTACGTCACACAATATGGGGGTGCATTCTTAGGGGTGTTTATTTCCAAAATGTACCTATTTTAGGGTAACTTTTAGCGGGGAATCCGAATTTGAGGTCGAAATTTAGCTAAAATGTACCTAAATTTAGACAAAATTTAGACCAAAATTTAGATTTTTCTCCTCGCGTAACGCTTTTTGACTACAAACTACAAAACGCACCACAAATCCCCCGTTCGAGCGGCCGCGAGGCTCACTGACAAAGCCTACTCCCGAACAGCCCAACTCTGACCGATGATGGCGGTGAGCGAAGCGCCGCTGATGCACGCTACCCGCTTCCTAGCTGAGACGGAGCCGCTTCGCGGCTCCTTACTCAGCTAGTACATTTTATATGCGTTTCTGCCCAATCAATGAAATCCGATCTCGAATTTTGCAATCATGGAATGTTACTGTTGTATTCTCGAACATTACTCAAAAATATGGTCTGAGTAAGACACTTGATTTTCTCTTAAAAGAATTGAGGCTATGACATACAAAACGCGGATCTTTAGAAACCGATCCTGAAAACCCAATATTTTCGGTTGTTCCGATTTATCGCCCAAATAATAATACTTAATTGCAACATATCGAGAAAGTAACATCATAAAAAATCCTTTAAACTTTATTTCGAATAATTAAACAATGCAATAATTTAACGGATTTTCCATTCCGCAGTTTTATGGAAAATTTTAATAGTCGCCAAGGCTTCTTCCTCACTCATTTTTTGGGCTGCTTCAGTCTTGACATAAAATCTTCAATGGCTCTAGGCAAGCCCTGAAACCATTGATTCCCGAAATTTGACTCTGCCGCCGGATAACTCTGAACATTTGGAGCGGTCACCTTCCCGGTTGACGGCCCGGGCATATTCTGGCTCATGATCGCGCAGTATTCATTCAGTCTCTTCTTCATCGATTGTGTTGGCGACGCTGCCCAGACTTTGAATTCACGGCCACAAATTTCGTGCTTGTTTTGCTGCAGGCATTGCCTCGCCGAGTCGCAATTCTCGAATGTTACTTTCGATTTCATCTTCGTGGCAGAGCCCGTTTTGAAAAATTTATCGTTGGAAATCTAAATCAACATTTTTAATTTTTTAGATTCAAATTGTTGGGATTCAAATTTGTTGGTCCGCTTTTTGGGCAATGAAAAGGCTCAAACTCAAGACTCTCTATGTATAGATCGACTTTTATCCCTTTTTGTGGCTATGACATACAAAACACGGATCTTTAGCAACCGATCCTGAAAACCCAATATTTTCGGTTGTTCCGATTTTTCGCCCAAATACTTAATTTTTTGTCCATTTAGCTCAACTCTTTGTGGTTGGAAATCTAAATCATTTTATATCAAACGAGTGACGGTCCGCGCCTTCGGCGCGTTCCGTCACTCGGAAGCGGGAGTGTGCACAGCGGGAGATGGGGTTCTTCATCGCTTCGCGCACCGCCATCAGCGGTCAGGGTGTTGTTCGGGAGTAAGGGATGTTTAGCCTAACGTAAGGGTTCTTTAGCCTAACGTAAGGGTTCTTTAGCCTAACGTAAGGGTTGTTTAGCCTAACGTAAGGGTTCTTTAGCCTAACGCGTTATTGGCGGCGCGCCGCGTACAAAGTTCATCGATGAAACCCAATCCCGAGAAAGTTCGGGTAAATTAAGGGTTGTTTGGAGCCAATGGCCAAAACCCTTAAAAACGCGTTTTTGCGTTTTGGCGCGAATTCAAATTTCGAATTCCAGATCTGACGTCAGATTCGTGATCAGCGCATCCGAAAACCCCCGGGTGCCAAAAATCAGACCCGTAGACAGCTTGCATCAAAAAACCCGATTTTTGGCCAAAAATCAGACCCGTAGACAGCTTGCATCAAAAAACCCGATTTTTGGCCAATTTTTTTCAAAAATGCGCCAAATCAAAAAGTGTAAAAAGCAAAGTTGTCCAAAATGTCCTCAGGAATCGATTGGGGACATAAAAACATCACTTTCCATGGTCAAATCCATTTTTAGATTTACCGAAAAAACCGTAAAAAGGTTTCCGGATAAGCTTTAAAGAAGTCCCGCTCGTGTTTTGGTCTATGAATTGATGTCAGATAATTTCTTACTTTCGATTTCATCTTTGTTGCATACGCCTTTTTGAAACATTTATCGTTGGAAATCTAAATTTACATTTTGTTATTTTTCAAATTTTTAAGATCGTTGGGATTCAAATCTGTTTGCTCGCTTTTTGGGGGAAAATCGGGGTCAGATTAATTCTGAAGTAATGTGAAACGTGACTTACGTGAGTCACGTAAAAGGGCAACGTCGCTCGGATTTTGACGTGTGACACATGAATCGATTCCTCTCGGCGAGAGAAGACGATTGGTACCGGTTTCAAGCCCGACCACGGCGACCACCGGACGATATGGTTTCCGGAAATCCGGAAAATCCTGGATTTTCCGCGGCGACAGCCGCGGGTTCTCCCTCCTTGTACAATTCTATCACTCCCTTTTACTATTGATCAACGTAGAGAGCTGTCCAGTTATGTTCCCGCATAAAAATGAAAAACTCACGTTAAGAATTGCTCCAAACTGATCAAAGTACGCACGAAGATCTCCGTTCTGGCCACCTCTCGGATCCACCTGCTCAGGATGCAGACAAGGACCATACACGAAGATTCTATTTGTCAAACCCTCTGGCAGATTACCCTCATAGTCTGGAGCTGACACGTCATCATGCTCTTCTGGCAGATTTTGCTCCAGATTTGCCATCCGGATTTTCTTTTTCGCGCCTTTAGAAGGCTGTCCTCTTTCAACACAGAAATCTTGGCCGAGGATTTTGTGACTGCCTTGCTCGATGCATTTCGCCGCCGAATCACAATTGGCGAACGTTACTGTCGCATCTGTCGTCATGCCAGCGAATATTGGCTTGACGGAAACCTAAACGAACAAAATTTTGGCCGTTTTGTCTTTTTACATATTGATTACATGTGAGTTAATTACTGCATATACATATGAAATTTTCAACTTCCCATAGAAATGTCTTGCACCAGGCATTTTCGGGTCAGTATTTGGATTTTGAAATCAGTTTTGGCATTAGCCAAAGTGTTTTAATACCAGTTAACGGCATTCTAGCAAAACGAACAAAATTATTAACCCTGGAAGGGCTGGTGCGCCCAAGTGTGCAAATCGACACAACTTGTTGTCTTCTATAAAACTGCGAATAAAGTTTTTGACTATGAGCCGTTATTTCACAGTTATGGGCACGATTTCAAAATACACTTTTTTCGACCAAAAATCCGTGAGATGGTTGTATTGGGTAAGCAATATCTTATTTCTCTCGCGCCTACACCCACAGCTAAGTTACAGATATCGTCCCGCAGCGAAAATATCTTTTTGGAGGGAAATTCAAAATTTTCGGTTTTTTCTCAACCCGAGGTCGCAGACTAAAAATGCCATAACTTTTTACTAGTGCCGGATAGAATGAGTAGTATTCATTGAAAATTTTTCGGTCAGCCGAAGAAATACACACCTTAGGAACCCTCCGAGTTAGTCCGAAAATGGGTATCGCTTTCACTGTGTTTTAAAACGAAAACGCGTGAAGGTGGACTTATACCGGAGTACTCAATGAGTACTACTCATTCCATCCGGCACTAGTGAAAAGTTATGGCTATTAACTTACATTGACAATTTTTCCAAATTGACCAAAGTACGTCCGAAGATCTTCTCTCTGATGAGTTCTTGGATTTTCTTCCATGGGATGAAGGCAAGCGCCATAAACGTGAATCTTATTCGTCAAATTTGTGGCAGGCGGTTTTTCGGGCCCTACTTGACTAACAATGAAATCCTGGCCTCGAATTTTGTGCGTTCTTTGCTGTAAACATTTCGCCACAGATTCCCAATTGTCGAATGTTATTCTTGCATCTGCGATTTTTTCCGCAGAATAGAGGTAACAGTAACCGACAGTAACGTTTCCGAACTGACCAAAGTACACGCGAAACTCCTCTGTTTGGAAAGCTCTTGGATCCATATGTTCAGGATACAGGCAAGGACCGGACACGGAAATTATGTTGGTCAAACCCGGAGGCAGTTGGTCTGACCCTTGAGTCAGATTGTTTGAAACGGACACGTTCTCGCTTGACGACAGCAGCGTATCCTGCTTCCGAGTTGCTACAAGTTTCTTTCTCATCGCGTTTGTAGGTGTTTCTGCCAAAATAATGAAATCCTGGCCTCGAATTTTGTGCGTTCTTTGCTGTAAACATTTTGCCGCTGAGTCGCAATCCACGAATGTTACTGTTACATCTTCGTATTTTCTGATAATCACCTGAATAAAAAATAGGTCGAGTTTCAAAATTGCAACTATATAAAAGTACAAATAATTATATAATAGAGAAAAATTTTTCCATGCAACCAATTCTATCATTTCGCTTAGAATTGAATAACTTACATTACTAATCCTGCCGAATTGCCCAAAGTACGCCTTAAGTTCTCGTTTATGGCAAGCCTTTGGATTTACTGCCGCAGGATGAAGGCAAGGACCGTAAACGCGAATTCTATTCGTCATATCCGCAGCAGTTGAAGTGAGGCTGGCCATTCGTTCCTCTTGATCTCTTGCGCTGTTAAAACCCTCAAAATTAGAGTTTACAGTAGTTATCAGTCTAACTTTTGGTGAAATGTTCAAGGAGTTGAGATCATTCAGCTTCCATATTTAAAAATTCTGGTAATCTTTCGGATGGGCAAACCGGGTATTAAAATTTCGACTTGGTCTAGTGTGGTAGTTCTTAGGATAAGTAAATCCGAGGAAGTGATAAAATTTTTATCTCTTATAGACATACCAATCGAATGGAGCGAAAAATGCCTAATTTCGTGCATTTTAAAATCTAGGCTTTTTTTATTACAGCGTTACAAGAAAATTTTCAAAAATTCATACCCGCTTTTTCTTAGCCTCTTCCATCAGTCGCAAATTACTGATTTCTTCTGCAATTCCTTCTTCTCCTAAGAATATTTATTTAGTTGAAAAAGTATGACTCAAAATTTGGTTTACTCTGAGAAATGTGCTCGGCAGATTTTGACGGCGCTTTCCGTTTCCTTATTTCAACGGTCCCCAGGACTTCCACTTCAGATGTGTCCATCTCTTCAGGCTCAGTCTTGACATTGGATTGAGTGTTGATGGCAGAGTTATTGGAACGGTTGTGATCTTAATTTTGATAAATGTCGATGATAACCATATACATCTCTAACAATATCTCTATTATACGGTATCTCAAATGCAAAACTTTTCTTCGTATTTCTCATTTTAGCTTACGTTATCACAGTGAAATTTGAGACAGACAAAAGGTTCCAACGTTGTAAAATTTATTAAAAACTACCTTGCACTTCGGATTTAACATTGCTAACAGTTCCGACTTTCTTATTCAGCGTTTTTGAAGTTGAATTTGCCGCTGCAGTCTCAGTATTGGATGTATAAGCAATTGGTATGCCAGCATTCTGAGGTTTGGTCAAATTGTACGTCAACGATTCCTCGAGCAGTTCGTACATTTGAAATTTGTAACGGATTTTTTCGGTATCCTAAATGTTTTTTAGCTTAAGTAAAGAATAATCAACCAATCCCAAAAATACCTCGGTACTTCGAGACTCCCTGCCGCATGTTTCTTTATGTCTGAGGAGACGATACTCGGTCCCGAACTTGAAGTCGCACTTGTGGCACCGAAACTGGAACACATCCAGAGGCCCCGCTTGATGGTTACTGAACATGTGAGCCATAAGTTCATCCAGACTGCAGAAGGATGTCGCGAATTTGTCTGCGTCGCACTCGTGGCATTGAAGGTCCATTTTCTCGAAGGATTGGACACCAGCGGCATGAGCGTTGGCCATATTGTACTTCAGCGATTCCTCGATCAAATCGTAGATTGGGAGCTGGTGGCGAATATTTTCCATGGCCTAAATATACGATATCTAATATACTAACTACTAGAATGGTGAAGTATTGGTTACAACAAAAGTTACTTATAGACATAGTGCCGCTGGCTGGGAACTGACAACTATTTTGAAAAATTTAGCAAAAAGAATGCTTTTTGCCAACTTTTGTCTATCAATACCATATGATTACAACGACTATGTGACAACTGTGTTTTTCTTATTACTTACTTTCGCAGTTATATTTTGCTCGGAAAACACACCATTAAAAAAAGTGATATTTTTCCGAGCAAAATTTAATTGCAAAAATGAATGTAATATGAAAAATTTTATGGTCGAGTAAACGAAGCTCAAAAAGTTGACATATAGACGACGTCACAAAAAATATGGTATAGATAGAAAAAGGTTAGCTAAAAAGGCTGATTTTTTAATTATTTAAAAATCGTGGTCAGATACCTGGAAAGTCTGTAATAAAAAGATTACCTGTTCACTTCGAGATTTCCGGCCACAATTTTGCTCGTGTCTCAAGAGTCGATACTCGGTTCCGAATCTATAGTCGCACTCTTGGCACCGAACCTGGAACACATCCGAAGGCCCATCGTGATGATTCCTGAATAAGTGAGCTTGAAGGTCATCAAGACTGAGGAAAGAAGTTGCTATTTTGTTTTCGGTACACATGTGGCATTCGAGATTCATTTTTCTAAACAAAGTAAAATGAGTGAAAGTTAATGCATTATACGTAGAGTAAGGAACATTGAACGACGGTAAATTAGAGTTTTTAAGGGTACTTGATCAATTTTTCTTATAAATTTCCGAATTAGAAATTTGGAAATTTTTTTAAAAACTTGTAAAAAATCTGATGACCACCGAAATTCGTAATTTCGGATGTTGTCAGCCCCGAAAACTCCCATATACGGACATATCAGGCATCACATTTCTTCCAGGCGGGGGCTTTTGCCCAAATATCGAAATTTCGATTTTTATTTGACTGAGTTGTCATCAAATAAGCGAGAAGATTTGCAGCGAAAATAAACAAAAATTAGCGAAAAAGCCAGTTTGAAGCAAGATTTGATCTCCAGTAATATTTGAATCCTTGAACTATTTTTTATCAAAATACATAAGATTGCCATATAAGAACCTTGATCGGAAAATTCAGGATGTTTAACTTCAAATATGTCTAAATTTGGTATAATCCCAAAAGTCAAATGATAGCAAAAGATTTTTCTTGTAAAATTTTCTGGAAGAAAAGTCAATAAAACGAGAAAATAAATGCGGATGACGACCAGATTCCACTCCAACATTGGAAAAATATGGAAGCGACGATTTTGAATGGCGAGTAAATTTGGATGACAGAATGCCAAAACACGAATTAATTCAAACTGTCTTTTTGAACGGTCCGTTAGATTGAAAAGAAGCGAGAGGACAGAGCATTCTTTTCAATGTGCCCGTTTTGAGTGTTAACCTTGGCTTAGGGATTTTCGACCATATTGATCCCGAATCTGAATATAATAAACAAAAAGTTATATTAACTTTTTGTTTATTATATGCGATTCTGAAACCGTTTGCAGAAAATATCACGAAATTTAGTTCTATCGAAATTCTAAGTCACCTGTCTTGCTGACAGTGATTACTATGGTCATTTTATGCCCAAAATGAAAAGGAAATTCCGAAATTTTTGAAGTCTGAAATAATGAACTCTGCGGAAAATGCAGCAAACAAATGTCAACAGTTAAATGTTACAATTAAGTATATAATGTGTATAATAATAACTTTATGGCATACAATGTAAGCAAAACAAACAAGTAATTATTTCAGCAACAATAGCCTAAAACTACATAATGTACATAAATTGTAAACAGTTATCTTTTCAGAATTGAAGGAACGTCACATTAAAAGCAGCCGATGGACTTTAGAGGCCGACAGCTCTATTTGTATCCTGAAATGTCTTAATTAGAAAATTTATTAGTCACAAAAATTTACTGCTGAAAATTTTGACAGGTCACAAAAACGAGATTTCCGTTTTCAGCGAAAGAAAAAGCTCCAGCCTACCCGCCGCCTAGAATAGAAAAGAAGAATAGAAATAAATTTTGATAAAAATTTCTTCGCTTTCTCACAAATTTCACGATTCCCTCTAAGCATTCTACGAAGAGAATATATATGTTTATGTTAATTTCTATGTATACATATGCTTACACAAAATACACTCGGAAACAGTGTCATTTCATCACAGCTTTACAACTTTCAAAGGAAACCATTCCATACGCTGAGCATTCTGAACGCATCAGCGATATCCGAAACAAAAAGAAAAGCACACAGAAATATCACTGTTTTATGACTGTCTGCTTGTACCACAAACCATTTCTTTGCTCTGACTTTGAAATACGCTACTTATAAACCCCAAAAAGTTGCTTTGTTTCGTGGGAGCTGAGCAGAGGAGTTGGCCAAACCGGTGGCTATCTCTGCAGGTGATGCAGCTGGCGATGCCAAAGAAAAAATGGCTAGTCACAAGTTGTTTAAGGATTTTCTTCGTCTGCCAAATAAAGTGGCATTTGATAGGTGAGCCGGTTGGCGACAATGCCTGTCTGTTCCCAATCTTCGATGAAGCCAGCTCCCCTTTTTAATATAAATGTTTTGCTAATCTGATTATAACAAGTTACCGTATTTTCTCTAATATAAGCCCCCTAAATTAGAAGCCCCCCTGAAATAGACGCCCCCTGGAGGGGTATTGAAATAATTAAAGCCCCCCCCTAAAATAGAAGCCCCCCAAAAGTGGGTTTTTTCCAAATTTTTCGCTGTTTTCAGCTAGTATTTCGTCTGTCTGATATAAATAGACAAAAAATTAGACAGTTTAGCCTATTTATAGCTAATTTTTTAGATTTTTTTAAAATATTCTTCAATTTTTAAGCTAATTTTTAGTCATATGAAGTCAAATTTTACACGTGTTTTTCGCAATTTTTTGCTGTTTTCAGCTAGTATTCCGTATGTGTAATATTAATTAACAATAATTAGACATCAGTCTATTTTTAGCTAATGTTTTAGATTATTATTATATTATTTTTTAGATTAATTTTGGATTAATTTAGATCTTTTACGTGTCAATTTTAACTCTATTTTTCATGTCGTAGCTTTTTAATGCTATTTTTACCAATTTTTGACAGTCTTTAAACTTTAATCAAAATTCTTGTTCCTATTTCCTCTTTCCTTCTTCCTAAAATGGGGTTTTAGGATCACGCATTTTTACAAATTTTTGCTAAAAATAGAAAAAAATTAATATGGAATTTGTGGCATTTCTACAGGTTTTTGGTATGAATGAAAAATGCACCTTTCAAAAAAGCGGCATTTATTGCAAAAATTGAATCTATTGTGTATTTCCAGCGCGTGAAAAATAATTACAAATTTTAGGAAAAAATGAAGGAAAAAATTATTTAAATTATGATATATAATTATGTATAATAATATAAAACTAGCTGCAAGGCGGCTCCGCCGCCGCAGCTAGCTTAAAGATTATAGTATTCAGCATAATTTTCTTGAGACTTTTTCTTTGGCGATTTCCAATCGAAAAGCCTATGACTACTCTTACCAAAATATTTTAGTAAGAGCTTGGTCGGAAGCGTGCGATAGACAGCATCCCCCCCATTTTTGTTACGAAAAAGGTCTTTTTTGTAATGTTTTAAGATATATTTTTTGTAAATGATTTTTATTTTTTTAAACCCATTTGCCAAGTGGACTTACACCACTTTTTCAGATTGAGACTATATCATGGCGACGTACCTGACTCAAAGAGTTGTGAATGCAAAATTACGACATTTTTATTACATCTTATTCTTATGAGATTAAGAAAAGCAAACAATACATCATCGTTCATCCATTCCTCATCATTATTCAACAGAGTAGCCAATCTCATGGGACTTATAAAACTTTTGTAAGCATAAGGATCATTATCGCTTAGGACATTATCATTGGTTTCTTCTACAGAGTCATTTATAATTGAAGTTAAATCCACAATATTGCTTAAGTCTTCTTTCAAATCTTCTTCGGTCGTCTTATGAATTATATCTTCTGTCTTCTTGGGTCGACCACGCCCCCGTTTATTTATCGTGGACGGCTCCACTTGGTCTTCCGGTCCTTTAGCACTTAATTGCAGAGGTTCCAGATCTTCTCCAATAGTCTTATCTCTTATAACATTTTTCTTCTGTGGCCGACCACGCCCCAGTTCAGAGAGGGCTAGCAGAGAGCTCTTTCTGTATAGCAGAGGCAACCTTATAATTTAGTCTAAAAACTGTCTAAATCAGTCTATATTTGTCTAAAATACTCTAAGCCAATCACACTACACTCTAAAACCGTATCTACAAAGCCAAAACCAGTGAATACCGCCCAAATCAGCCCAAACGCCGAAAATCCAATTCAAATTGCCGCACTTTTAAAGTGACTCAAAATGTCAGCGGCGCAGAACGAGTCGGACCAAGCTTTTCAGATATGAACCATATTGCAGAATTAATATACCGTATTTCCGCTATACCTACATAAACCCCATAAATAAGTCAAAGAATAGAGAAAGAATAATAGTGTCTAAAAATGAGAGGGACCTAATATTAGACACCCTGCAGTGGGTAGTGAAATAATATAACCACCGAGGGTTATATTAGAGAAAATACGGTAACATTTTATAGGAACACAAATTATTGTTTGAATTTAAAAGGTGAGTGTGTTTAAATTTAAAAGGTAAGGTGTGTTTGAATGTGACTGAACGACGTGTCAAGTCAATATTTGATGGAAAATGCTCTCATAACCCTTGAGGAAGTTGCGGATCAAATTCAGCATTTGTGTGAAAGAACCAAAGAGGGGATTAATTTTTGGTGAAGTTACCTTTGCTTTTTGTCTATTTGATTGACAGATGAATGCAATAAATTACGCGAAAATTGGAAGAAAAAGTATAAAAGTTTGTGATCCTTGGTGAAGAGAATTAATACAATGTCTTTTCTCTCAATTTGAAATTAATCACCGTAATGATATTTCTTCCTTTTTTCAAGGAAGAAAAGACGACATTCAGAGGATCTGATGTGCACCACATCATAGAAGTCAATCCTCTCAAAAGGCTTTGAAATATGAGAGGATTATGAGAAGAATGGTCCTGCCGCGATCAGGCAAAACACAATTCACAAAAGATATGAAAGAAGATTCCTTTGCAAAATATAGTTTAAAAGTAAATGTGTTTTGCCTGATCGCGGCAGGACCATTCTTCTCATAATCCTCTCATATTTCAAAGCCTTTTGAGAGGATTGACTTCCATGCACCACATAACGGGATGTGAAATGATAACCTTTGATAATTCCAAATCTGCAATTAGTTTTTTGTATCTCACAGGAAAATGCCATTCATGGCTACATTTTTGCAAAAAATTGCTGTTTTTAGGCAAATTCAGCCTGAAAATGTGTAACTTATGGGAAAATGGGCAAGGTAAGATATATTCGGAGTCCGTTATCCATGAAATTCGTTGGTTACGACTACAATCTCTTTTGCACATAGGAGATCTCAGACAGTAGCAGTTTTTAAGAAATTAACATCACTCAAAACTGAAAAAATATAAACCCCGCAAAATATTACTTTTTTATTGGGTCACCCTGTATATGGTTAGGGTGAGGTCGACAATCGCGGCCTGGGGAAATTGGTAACAAAGTGTGACAGAGAAAATGCACTGGTAAGAATTAGGATTGAAATAATATAACAGCCAGGGCTTATATTAGAGAAAATACGGTATTTGTCTATAATTCTTGAGAGGTGATTCTCGAACCTGAGCGCATAGAGGAACGGAAACATGAGCATGTCTTTATTATAACATAAAGGCTAATTTAAAACTTTACATAATTTATGCGACCAAAGATTATAGACTGCATGCACTTCAACTCGAGAACAATCCAGTGTAAAGAACAATTATTAAATGAGCTACCTTGATCGTTCACAGATTCATACATCTTTTTTCATCGTTGTTACCCTCCGAGGCTTGAAACGAGACTCCTAAGTATCGACTATGCCTTTTTTATCTTCACTTTTGATCTTTGAAACATTTTCAACATTCCCCAAATTCCTTTCATTCCCGAATCTTCCCGAAAGACCCAAAAATGTGAGAGACCTGATGCGTTCTCAAAATTCTGAAAGCAAAATTCAAATTAAAAGGAAAAATATGTTTCTGGACATGAATTTAATCACTTTTTGCGCAAAGCTTAAGTAAACCATTTGGCGAACATATTTAAAGTCTTAGGAATAATTTTACACATGTCTCAAGAAGCGCGGTCGAACGACACAATTTTGATTACCTTTGTCAGTGAGACTCGCGGCCTTTGGCCGCTCGAACTGAGTTTGAAAAGTTGAAAAAAAAATTTTCAGATAAAAAATTTTTTCGTACCCCGGGGGTACCCCTGGAATTATTTTGACCCCGGATTCGGATTCAGCGCCCCAAAAAACCACCGGATGCAAAAAATTAGCATCAGAAACGCTCTGAAATCAAAAATCCATTTTAGCCGGTTAGAGAAAAGAGAAATAGAGTGCAAAACTGCCTCAGGGCATAACTCGAAAATTTCGGTCGGTGCATCAACTTTTTTTTCGGAATCGGTATTAGCTCGGCCAGGCCTACAAAATGAGCTATCACACACCCCCCGTAGCGCGCCGGCAAAGTGGTTTCTGAATTTCGATAGTGCAGAGAAATCATTTCGTTTACTATATAGGATACCCACATATAGAAAGAGAAATAGTGTGTAAAAATGAGAGAGTCCCTATAATAGAACCCCTCTGGATGAGTATTGAAATAATTCAACCCCAGGGCTCAATTAGAGGTACAGTCTAACTTCGGAAACTAACTAAGAACGGATTTTTCCATACAAATTTCATACGTTTATCCGAACCGAATTCGTTTATTGGAGTTGAGAAGTTGAGTTAGAGAAGTTGAGTTAGAAGAAGTTGAGTTAGAATGTCAAAGTTTATTGCTTTCTAAGCACTTTTCATAAGCAGCAATTCTAGCAACACAAATCTGAGCTGTTTTCTGACGTTTAGTCTAACGGTGAGTTCTTTATTTTTCCAGACCTTGTATGGCTTAGAGGGAAAATGTTGTTGTATCGCTTGGTTCAGAAATCTTGTGTGCTTCGGGTGTAGAATGATAGCGTTTCTAGTAGAGGGTCGAGAGGAACGTTCGGTTTGCTGGGGGACATTTCGGCACGTTCGAGAACAAAAGGCTAAACTTTGCCTGATTAATCATTTTCATCTCCGATATATTTCTGTGATATCTGAATATCGAAATAATATATACCATATTTTCTCTAATTGAGCCCCCTATAATTAACCCCCTAAAGAAAGAGAAATAGTGTGTAAAAGTGAGAGGTTAGAGAAAAATTTTGCCCGAGTTTGGGGGATTGAAATAATTAAGCCCCCGGGGGCTTAATTAGAGAAAATACGGTATCTAAATATCTAGCACTAGAAAAAAATATTTTGATGTGTTTTCTCATGTTAGCTTGTACTTTTATGCCTTTAAGAAAAATTTGATTTGAACATGAATCCGTACGAAATTTTTGATACGAGAAATTAGAAATTGTTTACGATTAAAATAAAAATACAAAATGATGTAAACAAGAAATTATAACGATTGGAATTTCGAAATTCAGAAAATCGTCACAATGAGACCGAAATTTTAATCACTTTATTGGAAGGAAAGACGCACCCATTTTTGATAAGAAAATGTGTAGTCGGAGTCCTTTGACATTGGCAAATAATGGACCATACATTTTTTGTGATTCAAATGTTATGAAATGTTTGTTAGGAAATAGTTCTTTCGAATTATAAAGCCCCACAAATAAAGTACAAATAAATTTATGGCCGTGGCTTCGAAATTTAATGTCTAAGAAAATATTTTGAGATACGAAGGACTAACTCTGAAATTCCCAAAATTGGCTTAGGAAATGCACAAAATATGTGCAAAGAATTGCATCGCATTTATTGAATTATTGTGGGCCGCATATCCCTTCCTTAATCATCATTGTCACGCTTTTGCCTCCTTATCAATAGCATGTCCCTTACCGCACCAAGCAAACTTTCGCTTATCATAACAATGGTGTCACATTTATGTCATGCCCTATCGCTGAGTCACAGTAATAATGATGTCACCTTACACTTAATACCAAGAGGTAACAATGAAGCCTCATGTCATTCTCCTTCACATAGCTGAATATAAGCCTAGCCTTTTCCTACAGAATAATAATTTCTTAACTCGATTCCTCCCGGTTTTAAATTTCCGTTCACAGTGATACATTTGTCACCAATAATTTTTTAATTATATTTGATGCATGTCCACTACCGTCACCAAGATACTTTCTGCGGCAAATTTCTATGTCACGCTGAGTACCGGCTCAAAGTGACCTTATATCGAGGTTGACCTTATATCGGGGTGACCTTATACCGATGTTCGACTGCATATTGCAGACTAAAATTATTAACCTGACAGATTTTAGCCTTATTGAAAATGCCGTCTGCGATGTCCAAACCGAACATTCCTCTTGAACCTCTTGTGGAAATACTATCATTCCACAACCGACATAAGCTGGCACTCTTCTCCAGAACGTCCAGATTTCTAAACCAAGTGATACAACAGAATTTTCGCTCTAAACCATATATGATTTGGCAAAAACCTGGATTGGAACTCTGCGTCAGACTCAATGCCAGGAAGAAGCTCAGAGTTCAGCTGATACACAAAAAACGCCGTTTATCCTATGTCTACGACACAAGAACTTGGCGAAATGTCAACGATTTTCCTTCAGGCCAGGACATTTTTTACTCCTTAGATGCGATGCGATTCTATCTTCCATTGTTCCTCAGAATTGCTTTGGTCGGGATTTATATTAGCAATGGCATGTTTTCGACCAAAAACATTGAGGATTTGACGTCATTGGCACATGTGTGGGATGGCCAAGTGATGAATATTGAACCACTTTACTTTGACAAAGACGATCCAGATAAAAATCAGGAAGGTAAACGCCATTTTGTTTGTTTGTTAGTTTTTAAATTATTGTCAGTCAAAATAAAACAATTACCCTGTAGGTGAGCGCAAGTAGTCATATCCTCTGATCCCATTCCTACGATCCTAGGCTTGAAACCAATCATGTCAGTGGTCACCAAGGATGAGATGTCAGACATTGAGCAAAGAAAATTTAGCCACTGTCTTGAGCAAATAAAACAAATAAAAGTCCATTTTGCTCTACCAATCGATTTCTGCTAAATGACTCAGCTTTAGTTTTGGGGTTGCATCACAGGTATACCCGGGTCGAAAAAAAAACGACACAAGTTGGGCCGTTTAGCACAAATCGATTGGCTGAATAAAAGGATCTTTTATTTGGTTTATTTAGTCCAGACAGTGTCATATTTTTCTTCGTTCAAGGTCAAATATCTCTTCCCAGGTGCAGGTATAGCACTAGCCGGTAAAGTTTCAGCTTTAATATACGTTAATCAATTTTTAAGTAACAAATTACAAAAGCAAAATTTTTGCCCTTCGGTATTGTTATCCAAAATTTGAGGAATTAAAAATTTAAACCCACCACTTTGCGCCCGGAACCAAGACCGAAATTGTAACTGAAATTGTTAACAAGTTTTTTTCGCATTTTGAGTATTTTTCCGCATTTTTGGTTTCAATTTCAGCTATAATATACATTTATTTTATTTTAGCTCGCTGTTTAATATTGGACAGAATTCTATCATCGCCCAATTTGATCCGTTGCCGCCGGCTAATTATCACTAATCCTTCTGGCATTCTGTTACACTCACAGAATCACTCGACTCTATACAACCTTCATATTTTGCAACTCGATGCTTTTGTTTACACGAAAAGTTCAGCCGAATTTTTACTCAACTTTATTCTCAACAAAGTTTCCTATCCAGAAAGTGAAACATTGCTGATTGTCAATTTTGATTCCGATGTATGTCAGGGACGTATGCCACCGATTCAGGATTCGGATTTTGATTTGGTAGATCAGATCCGTAAGGTAAGATATTTAACACCTGGAGGTCCATGTTTGCAAAGGTGAGGAAATGGTAGAGAATTTATTGGCGTATCAGAATATGGAAAAAAGTTTGCAAAAAAGTTCTTTTTGATGGCCCAAAAATCTTGAAGATGAGGCACCCCAAAATTTTTGGTCTCTGATTTTTGGACTATCAAAAAGAACTTCTTTGCAAACTTTTTTTTCCATATTTTGGTACGCCTATAAATTGTCTACCATTTCCTCACCTTTGTAAACATGGACCTCCAGGTGTTAAACAGGCGCAAATATACTGCTAGTTTTCCGTTATAATCATCATTCAAATATCCTTGTTTGGTTATATGTGCTGCGAGTAATAACCGTATGATTTGAGTCTTTTATTATTTTACAGGGGCGCATGATAGCTCAGTTGATATATCTCTGGGAGTTATTCTGAAAATTTTTTAACGAACGCCTCAAAAAGGGCACTTTATGGCCAAAATATGCCATTTTTGAGACTTTTTTGCTTATAGGGCAAGTATGCTGTGTTCCGCCGCTATTGGGGAGACTGTTAGCTCATTTGCATCTCCTTAGCGCCGCAGCGAAGGCCGCGGCGCTTCACTCTTGTCCAGGAACGAAATTACATGAAATTAGATAAATCGTTTTTCCGAAAGGTTGTATTCCCGTGAGCTTTTTGAATATGTTAAGGTGCGATACATAGGAGGCCTTTGTTGTTTTAAAAATTTAAGTGTCTCCTACATTTCACGCCTTTGGCAGCGGAAATCTGTGTATATTTTGTAGGGAAATTCTATCCGATGATATTTATCTCAATCCTAACTTTAGGACTTCACGACATCTGTGACGCTAAATAGATTTTGCCTGATTTTGAATTACCGTTACCGTTCATATGACGATTTTCATAAAATATCATTGCCGCTTTGCGAATTTCGGATGGAGAATAGCGCGACGAATGAAGTATTGCAATTTGTACAAACGAAGTACTGCGAAAGGTACGAAATTTTTGAAAAATATGGACTAACCAATGTTTATCCAAATTGTTATCACATATTCGAAAGATGTCCGGTTTAGAATTGTGATTCATGCCTGCTTTTGAAATGTATTTGCAATAAAACGTGTAATGATGCCTATGCATGTAACGGATTTATTAATATAAAGGGCAAATTATTTGCTGTTAAAATTAGAATACGCATTTTGAATTACGCAATTGTGACTTGATGCTCTTTGTGTCAGCAAATCCAATTGTTCTCTCTTTTGTATTATATGCCAGACAGTGATTATTCAAGAACATAGCCTTCAGCTGCACATAACGGATATATTTGTAGTGGTTGGCGTAAACAACGCATGTGTCGTAATATGACTAAAATTAAATCATTACAATTAGGAAAAATATTACACATTTTGTATTATTAGCCATAACAAACAAGGATGCGAATAGTTAACTCCGTTTTCACAAAGGAAAATTGAAGAGTTTAAATGAATGCGTCTCTCCATTCGAATATTCTAGAAGGAAAAGACGCTTCTTCCCATACTACGCATAATGTGCATTCAAATTGCCGCCTCTTTATTTGAAATGCGCTTTGTTCTATAGAGCGTAACTATTTGCCTTCTTGTTTGTTATGGCTAGGGTGCGGATTCTTAGGTCCGAACTTAAAAAAACCTAAAAAACCTAAAAAGACCTATTTTGGCCTTTTTTGGGAAATTTTAGGTCCCATCCTATTTTGCCTAAAATCGTCAAATTTTTTGGGATTTTTGCTCAAATTTCAAAAATTTTCGTCATTTTTTCAAAAAAAATTCAAAATTTGAATTCCCGCCCAAAAAATTTTGAATTTTGATTTGAATTTTGATTTATGTATGGGTAATGCTGTGTGCTCCAAAGCCAGTAGAGAGAAGGAAAGAGAGTAGCTTAGACTGGAAAAGTGTCGGACAGTACAAGTTAAAATCTGTAAAAATTGTACACACATTTTGTTATTACGAAACCAGAGCACTCAACACTCCGACGATGAATGGTGCTGCCACTGGAGTTCTTCAACAGAACCTATTTTGAAATCAAATGTAATGCAGTATGCTCCAACGCCGATAGAGAAAAAGAAAGAGAGTAAGTTAGACTGCGAAGGAGACTTTTGGGAAGCAGTATGAAAAATACAGAGAGACAAGCACAGAGCCGTCCTCCAAATCACTATTACAAATACACAGCACAGATGTCTGTCCTTCAAAGCTGGTCAGACCTGATTTCGAAATTGGGTATGCTTTCATTCTACCGAAATTTAGCCTAAAATCGAT
>JAKKPZ010000736.1:0-18841 GCA_022814885.1 Ditylenchus destructor | reverse complement strand
TAAGTTTAGTGTTAATGTTTATAACCTATTCAAGAAATAAAAGCATATTTTCCTAGGAACCATTTAGCAAAACATGAAAAATCCAGTTTTAATCATAAAAAGATCCAGAAAAACAAGCAAATCCAAACTCACAAAACATGCGCGACGATTAGCATTCAGCGTAGTGTCGTTTTACTTCGGCGTCATCCACTTCCTCCATCGGCTGTTCCATGTTGTCGTGCACTGCGGAGCTCTGAGGCGGATCCACGACGGTCGCGATATGAGCTGGTCCAGTGTTTTGGGGCCGAGGTAAGGGGCGCTGGGCATACTGCTTGAGGGCCGAATGCCCGAAATAGTCTCATGCTGCTCTACTCCCGAACAACCCTTACTCCCGAACAACCCAATCTGACCGCTGATGGCGGTGCGCGAAGCGCCGCTGATGCACGCTAACCGCTTCCTAGCGGGCCGGACTAAAGAAGAACCCACTTTTCCAACCTTACGAGTGGAATAATGGTTTGCAAATTCAATTTTTCAAAAAAGCCTTTCTGCCCGAAAAATGGTAATTATTGAAAAAATTTTTCGAAATAATGCCATTTTTGGACCAAAAATATTTTTTTCCGTAAAACTGAATGTTCATTGGAAACAATTTTCCGACTCGTTAGAGTGCACAGAAAAATCATATTCGGTTCAAAAATGGCCATTTTTTTCATAGTCGGTTTTCATTCAAATTTTGTCCAGCCACGAAAACTCCTTGAGTTAAACTAAGAACCCCAGTTTTCTAATTGCGGTTTTTGTGGATCCGACTGGTACTGTTTCAATGGTACATAGCTTAATTTTATGATTTACCTTTATTCCAAGTTGACTGAGGACACCTTCGTCGGTCGTGTCTCGTTTGTATCTTCCAGCATGTCCATCTTTGTCATTAACTAAAGCAGTGAATCAGAATTCGTCCAAATATTTCACCGAGTTGTGGTGGATTTTTTTCTCAGCAATCAAAATTACCTGCGGGCTCTAAGGTTCTGGCAAACGTTCCATCCGTGAATAGAATTATAATTACGAATAAAGTCTTCAGCAACATTGTCACAAACTTGGTATCGTTTGTTGGGTAAAACTTCGAGATAAGAGGACCCGGAATAGACCCTACAACTGAATAATAATAATAACGTTTATGCAGTAAAATGCGACTACAATTGATGTCAATCTGACGTGAAAATGATATACAATTACAACAAACAACAAAGATGGATTATCAATAAAGCCTTTAAGGGGAGGGGTAATTCTTTTCAGGCCCGTAACTAGGGGGGGTTAGGGGGGTTGCAACCCCCCCCGAAATTCGGAAGCTAAAAAAAATCAATAGGGTCCCCCCTATGGTTTTAAAAATTTTCGAGAAAATTTTGAAAAATGCACCCCTAAGAATGCGTTTTTTTCACTTCTCAACCCCCCTGAAATCTCAACCCCCCCGGAATTTTTTTCTGGGTACGGGCCTGATTCTTTTCGATTTCTGACTCAAAGCAAATGTAACAAAATTTGAAAGCTTATTTACATTGTGAAACATATTTGAACGTTTTGGAGATCTGCAAGTAATCTGATTTCTGGAGTTCAGGACAGGAGAGTAATGACTAGGAGTGGGCTTCACCGGATCATCCCACAACTTAATGCAGAGTCCCCGGCCTACACCTCATATTTTTTCTCCATTAATTCTTTTTGGACTCTTTTAGTGAGATCGCTCTCACTGAATAGTCTAAACCTGTAATATGAATAAAACGAGACCAGCCAAAAACGTAAAATCTAAAGTCTAAAATGCCACAATTGTTCTATGCACTCTTATGCACTGGTCTACGCACGTGGGGAATCCCCCGGGGGATTGTGGAGGGGGATCTGGAGAAAAAGTTGAGACAGAGATACAAAGTAACATCAGATTTATTGCCAACATAGTAAAAACAAGTAAATAATGAATACAAAAGTCTTGACTTTCATTTTTACGAACCATTTTACCCTTTTTAGACACTCAACCCCCCGGCGGATCCCCTCCCCTTTCCATTCCCCCGGGGGGGGGGGGGTTGGGTGTCTATGCATTTGCACCCAACCCCCCGGGGGATCCCCTCCCCAATCCCCCGGGGGATTCCCCACGTGCGTAGACCTAGTGTTACCTACCCGCAGTGTAAGAGTCAAGTGCCCCCTGTCTCCAAAATTTTTCTCTCAGATTCCCCTGAACTCCCGGATACCCCCGTTTTAGGGTAGGTTTAGTTTGTGAAAATTTTTTCACACCCCCTGCACACACCAAAAGGGGTTAAATGACCCCCTTCACCCCCAGGGTCCCAAAATGGAAATGGTGCCAACTTTCCGAACTCCCTCGATACAGGGCTGAATGATAGCTCATTTTGTAGGTCTCTGAAAGTTACCTAAGGAATCCGCAAAAATTTTTTGGGGGCGGTCCAAAAAATGTGCACTTTTTCCCCGAAAAGTGTCATTTTTGCCTGTTTTTTGGAAATGGTGCTAACTTTGCGAGTTCCCTCGAAATGAGAAGGAACAAAGAGCACGCATAACGGGTGATAACTAATTATTGGCAGTAAATATATTGTATTCAAAAATTATATTTTTGGCATAATGTTCCGATGTGTCAGTTGTGTTAGTCGGAAACTAGACAAAATTTGCTACAACTAACGCAACTGACACATCGGAACGTAACGCCAAAAATATAATTTTTGAATACAATATATTTACTGCCAATAATTAGTTATCACCCGTTACGTCCGCGGCAACAGCCACGGGTTCTCCCTCCTTGTAGTGTTCTAGAACGTTCAAGCAAATAATTCAAGAAAACATGTGACTAGTCATCAGACAAACGTAACGGTCCACAAGACGTTGGGTCAATTCGAAGCTCTCGAATCAAAGTGAGCACATTTAAGTTCTCGTTTGCTTGCCCTTTTATTCTATTGTGCTTGTGCACAAGCAAAAGGCAGGAACTGAGGTCATACGCCTGAGTAAAAATTAAAGTTGCCTTGTTTGTCGAAAATTTGGGGAAATTTTCGACCCAGGCAATCAATGCCAGACAAACGGAATGGCCCGTTGGATCAATCAATTCGAGCAAATGAACATTTATGTCTACCTTTTCACGCTTACCTTGACAAACTTGCGATTGTGCAGGCACAACAAACGTCAACGGCATGGTCGGAGGCCATGCGTCAGAGTAAAAATTGAAAGTTGCCTTGTGTCACACAAGTTGTGTGTCAAAATTCTCGACCCAGGCAATCAAAGCCAGACAAACGGGACGGCCCGTTGAATAAATTCGAACATATGCAAGGAATATGTTTACCTTTTCAGACTTACCTTGACAGACTCGGAGGCCATACGTCAGAGAAAAAATGAAAAATTTGCCTTGTCTGTCAAAATTTCCCGAAATTTTCAAGCATCCACAGCGACCAGCCGTACCTGTTGATGGCATAAATGCAGGTATGTATGTGAAATTCTTCAACCTTCCTCAACGTTCTTTGAATGTGCACTTTGAACATTTTGTACTTTTATATTGGCGAAAACAAGGAAACATGTCTAGAGACAGTGGCACACCCAGGATTTTTTTGGGAGTAGGTTTTAGTGGAAATGACCATTTTTGGGAGGGGGTACGGATTTTGGGTTAGGGGTAATTTTTGGGTTTCGGGGGTATTTTTTGCAAAATTATGGGTAAGTTTTGCAAAATTTACATAGAAAAATTGCTTTTTCCCATTTTTTGGGGGTCGGTGTTTCGTACCCCCGGTTCCCCCTGGGTGCGCTTGTGCCTAGACATCATACCAAAAGATCAAAAAATAAACCAGAACTTCTTGAACATTCTAGACTATAATGGGTATTTATTTTTTGGTGTTTATCTTTATGAAATACTGACAAGATTTTGTGATCATCGATGAATGAGTATGGTTTTTTTTTCTAACATCTAACATTTCCATAGAAAACACAAAGAAAATTAACGAAGACCGAAATAATGTAATGTTTCATTCGTTTTCATATGCATTCCATCGGGGTGGTCCAATATAGCGCTAGCATCGTATGGGAAAGTGACTTTTCGAATAATCGACGTTGCAGGTTTTTGAGATCTGATTTCGAAATCTGAGTTAAATTCAGATTTTCCGCATCAAAAAACCCGCCCACCCGTGAGAATTACCGCGAGAAAAATGGCCGCGAGAAAACGACGATTATTCAAAAAGTTACTTTCCCATACCATGGTAGCTTTATATTGGACCACCCCGTAGGAAAAGCACAAGAGATAGCAAAAGCGGCGGAATTAAAAATAGTAAGAAGGAGTAGTAAAATTATATATGGTACATTGACAGAAAGCATAGATTTTTAGGTTTAAAATTCGTAATTTATGAGGAAACAATTATGGAATGTGTTTCAAATTAATTTCTGGTAACAGCTAAAATGTCGCAGGAAAAATTCAGAAAAATTCAGGAAAAAGGTCGTAACCTCCAATTCCCCTTCCCCAGTTTCATGAGTTTATACCGTTTTTCCTCTAATAGAGCCACCGACGGGTTAATTATAAATTAAATTCAGATTTTCCGCATCAAAAAACCCGTGAGAATTACCGCGAGAAAAATGGCCGCGAGAAAACGACGATTATTCAAAAAGTTAATAAAGTTCAATAAAGTTCACATACGATGGTAGCGTTATATTGGACCACCCAGTAGGAAAAAACAAGAGTAATGTTTGCTTATTAATGGACCAGCAAAAGCTTTTCATTTTGCTAGTATTTGGTATAAAATTCGTAATTTATGAGGAAATGATTATGGAATGTGTTTCAAATTAATTTCTGGTAACAGCTAAAATGTCGCAGAAAAATTCAGGAAAAAGGTCGTAACCTCCAATTCCCCTTCCCCAGTTTCATGAGTTTATACCGTTTTTCCTCTAATAGAGCCACCGACGGGTTAATTATTTCATTACGCCTCTAGAGGGAGACTCTATTATAGGGTCTCTCTCATTTTTACACCATTTCTCTTTTTTAGGAGGCTCATTATAGTGCGGGGCTCAATTATAGAGGGGCTTAATTAGAGGAAATACAAGAAAAGAGAACCCGCGGCTACGCCGTGGACCACGCCCGAAATCCAGGATTTTCCGGATTTCCGGAAGCCATAAATCCTATATATAATATGCCTATATATAATAAGACATAAATCCTATATCGAATAAACGATCTTTGTCGGCGAGACCGGTACCAATCGACAGCTCTCACCGAGAGGAAGCGATTGACGTATCACACGCCCGGATCCGAGTACCGACTGGAGAGTTTCCTTTGTATAAACCCCCCGAAAACTGGAAAAATCGTGTTTTCTCAACTTTCGTGGCGGGACCACCCCAATTCTGACATTGACAACCCCCGAAAATCACGGGTTTTGGGAGTCACTCGCGAGTTTGGGGTCCGGGAGTGTCAAAAAGCGGGAGATTCTATTCGCGGCGGAACGACACAGTGCACCTTAGAGGGACTCGATGGTATTATTACTAGAGATCGGCCGAAAGGGTTTATCGATATCGATACCGATACCGATATATCGATATCGGTCTTTATCGATATTGGTCAAATTCTATCGATACGATATCGATATCGATATCAATCGATATCGATACCGATATATCGGTTTCTATCGATATTTTCAAATTTTACCAGAAATGACTCAAAATTGTCTAAAAAGTGCATTTTATTACTGGTTCATAGTATAGAGAGTCATATTTATAATAAAACCACACACTTGATTAAACAATATCAATGCAAAACTCATTATTTGTAATTATACAAAGGTGAATTTCTTTGAAAATTTGAATTTTTTTCTATTTTTTGCAAAATTTTCCCAAATTTTGGAAAAATTTGCGAAAATGGCAAAAATTAGCAAAAAAATTTAAATTTTCTGGGCGGGAATTCAAATTTTGAATTTTTTTGCAAAAATATCAAAAAATGACGAAAATTTTTGAAATTTGACCAAAAATCCTATAAATTTTTCGCGCCGCGCCGGTGGCGCAGCGCGAAAAATTGGATTGGTTTAATTTTGTCCCCTCTAATTTAAAGTAAATGACGCTCTGTTAGCGCAGTTTACAGTTGCCTCACTAATTTTATTTCTTCCATATTCGGCAAATATATTTCTTGACGTAAATTTTGAATTCTATATCCAATTCCTAACTTATCTTGAAAAAAATAAAGTGGGACGAAAATTGTGTAAATTATGTGAAATTAGCAGTTTTGAGTATATAATCTGGGTATATTTCGAGCTATCGGATCCCTCTAAGTTGATAGGTGAAGGTGTTCCCCCTCAATAGAATAACCCACTTTTTGGGGGTCCCGGACCCCAAACTCGCGAGTACCACCCAAAAACCCATGATTTTAGGGGGGGTTATCAATGTCAGAATTGGGGTGGTCCCGCCACGAAAAGCGAGAAAACGCCATTTTTTCAGCTTTTGGGGGTTTTTACAAAGGGCAACTTTTCAGTCGCAGCTCGGATCCGGGCGTGTGATACATGAATCGCTTCGTCTCGGCGAGCTGAGTCGATTGGTGCCGGTTTCGCCGGGTAATTTTGCGATTTCCGGGATTTATGGCTTCCGGAAATCCGGAAAATCCTGGATGACCAAGGGCGCCGCCAAGCGGCGAAGCCGCGGGGGCAGTCCTATGGAATGTTTAACTAACGTACCATTATTTCTCACATTACTTGAATAAACATAACGCCATAAAGTCACATTTGAGCGCGAAATTGATTTTAACTTCCTAATGAAAATCGGGCAAAACTTTCTATTGAAACACAATAGAAGAGTTAAATAGCGCCGCAGGCGAAATTTTTGTAACAAATTTGGCTTGTTTGGTAAAAATTTCAATGAAAATTCTGATTATTTTCCGATATTCTCGTACAATTTTCGAACCGATACCGATATAAAAATATCGGTATCGATCGCGTTTTTATCGAGATCGATACCGATATCGATACCGATATATCGATATCGGTCTTTATCGATATTGGCCAAAAATTAAAGAACCGATATCGAGATCGATACCGATATCGATAACGATATGACCGATATTATCGACGATATATCGATATCGGCCGATCTCTAATTATTACCCCTAAAATGCTATGTTTTGGCATTCTGCCCGGCGTCCAGCTTGACATGATATCATCAACAAACCTCCAATTATTGATATTTTGCTAAAAAATCGTATATTTTGCTAGCCATAATGCTCTGCCGTTTTTTTCTGCAATAAAAATGGACTCATTAGACTTTTATTGACTCTGCTAACCGTTAGTTATTATTGGTTTATTATAGCCATTCACCTGCCGATATTAATGTGCGCCAGTTGGAAAAGGGTAACTTACTGAAAAGCACAGATATCTGAAACATTGGTAATGACATAATAGCGAAATGCATTTTTTGACATTTCACCTGCCTGTCACCTTAATCCCGTTAATCTTGATTAAGAATGATATTTACCTTTTCATTCCTTCCCTTACCTTGGACTGGGCAAGGTATGAGGCTTAATGCTTAATTAATAATACTCATACCATCGTTTCTAGTATGTTTATATATGTTATGTGGCAAAAAATCAAGACACCAATCCAACCGGTGGGGTTTTAAGTTAGCGTTAACCTTTTCCCTCGATATTTGTTCTCACGAGGTCGTGTTATTCTCACCAGGTCTCTCACGAGGTCAGAACTTTCCTGGGCGGGATGTTACTAACGGGCGGGATGTTGCGTGGTACAACTTCTACTCCCGAACAACCCAAGTCTGACCGCTGATGGCGGTGCGCGAAGCGATGATGAACCCAATCTCCCGCTGTGCACACCCCCGCTTCCTAGCTGAGATGGGCCGCGAAGCGGCCCATCTCAGCTAGTGTGACATCCAAACAATGTGACATCCAAAAGCCTCACATTATTTTTTACACCTGTCCGTTCCAACAAATAGAAATTAAAAAGGTTAATTTTCTGTTATATTGACTATAATAAGGGTATCGGTCCGTTTGATCTTTCTATTGACTTATGCCTGGCATTATATTTGTCTGAGCTAATCATACTAACCTGGTTATTAGCTTGACATTTGGAATGAATTCGTCAAGACCTAAACTGCCAAACAGTTATTTCTTGGAACGTGCACAGGCACCTATCAATTAGCGAACACAGACGCAATATCAAAAACTTTATCCCAGTTGTGACTAGGACTGTGGACCATGAATTGCACGTATAAAGAGATCAGCTTTTATTTGATTAGTTTTTTGCCATTTTTTCATAAGCACGTCAACTTTGAGGGGAATGCGACATTTAGTCTCTCAAGCCACTTAATCCCCGGAACACTTAGTCCTCCGTACATAAAAATGGTTCTAGAAGTTTAAAACGATCCCTAGAGCCTCCTAAAGCCTTTAGCCTAAACATAAGCTTATGCTTGAGCTTAAGCCTAAGTTTAATCTTAAGATCAAGCCCAAGTTAAGCGTAAGACTGATGTTCGAGCTTAGTTTTAAGCTTAAATATAATGATTGTCTAAGCCTAAGTTGTTCGTCTAAACCCTGGGATCATTTTAAGCTTTCACTCTATGCTTAAGCTTAAGTTTGACCTGTTTTATGTACAGGAACTATATGTCTCGGGTACCATTTGCCCGGGAAACTAAACTACTTTGAGTGAACTAAAAAAATTATTTTTATACAAAATGTAATATTTTAACTGAACTATCTATGGATCAATACTTAATTGTAAACGATTTTTCCGCGTCACTTTCATTTGGCGCAGAATTTGGTATTTCCTTTGGAAATTTGTTTGAAATGGTTTCGAAATACCAAATTCTGCGTCAAATGAAAGTGACGCCGAAAAATTATTTTTGAGCATAGGCCAATAATTTTGTATTTTAGAATCTTTAATAGCAAATAAAAGGCTAAGGCTAAGGCTCAGCACGTCAACTTTGAGGGTAATGCGACATTTAGTCTCTCAAGACACTTAGATCCTGGGACACTTAGTGCTCCGCATAGAAAAAATGGTTCTAGAAGCCAAGTGGTATCTTGAAATAATACCTTAAGTTTCTTAAAGCCTAACCTTAAAAATAAGCTTAAGGATAAAGCTAAGTTTAATTACGTGTTATGACAAAGCTTAAGTTACGCTTAAATATGATGCCTGCCTAATCCTAAGTTGTTCGTATCCTAAGTTTGTACTCTTTTATTTACGGGGGACTAAGAGTCCCTGGGCACTAAGTGTCTCGGGGACTGTGTGTCCTGGGGACTAAATCTTCTCTGCTCCCACTTTGAATCAACATTTAAAAAATTTAGTTTTGTGCCAAACGCAATATTTTATCTAAACTATCTAACGGTGTATTTTTAGAAGCACTAATAGCAAATAAAAGGCTAAACTATGACATGACAGTTGGCACATTCCTCTCCACGCACCCATTGCCACCTTTTATCATAGCGCTTGTCATCTCTATTCCTTCGCTAATATTGTACGTGGTCGAAGTGATTGTTCTAATAAAATATTCCAGTCAGTTCAAATCAGCATTCTTTCGCCTTTTTATACTTCGCTTCATTTTGGTAAGTTTACAATTGCTTTTTTAGACTCGGCAGCAGCTCATTCAAAGAAAAACTGAACGGTTTATAATAGGAGTATACAGTCGAACCTCGATATGACGACATCCCTAGGGACCGGCTCAAAGTGTCGTCTTATCGAGGCTAAATTTTTTCCCAAGGTAAAACGGCCTAAAATGTCACAAAGAGGGAGTTTTTTTCTGTTTTTATGCGATTTTTATTATTTCTATGCACTTTTATATCATCAGAATTACACTATTTTACCTTAATTTACCCCAATTTTTTCCTAATATATGTTTACTGGTGGGCTGCTAAGACCCCCCGAAATGTAAAGCAAAATTAACGAAAAATTTTGAAAATTTGGGAAAAATGCTCAAAATTTTCTCCGACCAAAATTTTTCTCCGACCGGAAAAAAATCATGTGGTACCCATATGCTTTTTTCCCACCACAGTCCGGCTTATCGAGCCTCATTTTGTATGTAAATCCATATATTTTGGCCGGGACCGGGCAAAACTGTCCGCTTATCGAGGTTGCCTTCTTATCAGGGTGTCGTCTTATCGAGGTTCGACACTTTATTTGGAATACTGACATCATTTCTGGATGAATTCAATTTATGGATTTCAGAATTTTATCAACTTTTTTTGCTCCTTTGTCTATGCCAGATTCGGGCTGGTCGGATTGTTCATCGGTGCTTTTTCATCACTTCCAAAATGGTTTCTCGGCATTTGTTTCTTCTACAATTACTACAATTTTCACGCAGAAAACCTCTCAACATTTTTCATTTTATTGAATCGACTCACCTCCGTTGTGATGCCTTTTAAGCATAAGAAGGTAAGAGACTTTGAATAGTCGGTCTGGTTTTAGTTTTATATACATTACAGAACCTTCCAGACTGTTCTAGAAGTCTACTACCGTATTTCCTCCAAAAAAGGCGCCTCTCCCAATAAGTGCCTATCTCCAATAAGGGCCTCCTTATGAGGGACATTGATTTATAAGAGTCCTCTCCAATAAGGGCCCCTAAAAGGCCAAATTTTAAAAATTTTGGCGCCAATACAATTTTTTTGCCAAAAATTTGTAGTTGTAACACAATTTTTGGCAGATTTTGCAAAATTTTTCCAAATTTTGCAAACGTTTGCAAAAAAAATTCGAATTTTTTTTCGGCGATAATTCAAATTTCGAAAAAAATGTTTAATCACTGAAAAAGCTGAAAAATTCGCGCCCTTCTCCCAATAAGGGCCCCTTCTAGAGGGACATTGAAAAATAAGGGCCCGGGGCTCTTTTTGGAGGAAATACTGTATGTTCCGGAAAACATCGTAGAATTTATTTATTCACTCTATACGCAAACATACTCTTATTTCTAGCCTAATAATGTTCTAGGACATACTGGGAAGTTCTAGAAGTTGGCGTTTAATATCTATAGCTCAAGTCTGTTATTTGGTACCAAAACGGTTTGCAATCGGCGCCAAAACACTATCTTTTTGTTCAAAAATTTAAATTGTGTGCCGTTTCAAACAAATTTTCGGACAAAAAATGTATTAAAAAGAAACTAGACTATGTAACCGAAAAAACGGTATAGAACGGATATGGAACTTATAGATGTGGAACTTTTTGCTGCCGATTTCGTTCCTCGTGATCCTCACAGTCCCGCTCCCATTCACATTTCCGATGATTGGTTTCGACGTTTTCGTTCATCTCCAAAAAGATAACTCGACATTCACTCTTGACTTTCAAGAACCCTACGGCGCTTCGGCACTTACGGTATGGCTTTGATGCTTTTAAAGTGATTCTTTAATTTTGAAACTTTCTCAATTTTGTCTCCAAAGTTAGGTCCGTCCTAATTGATCCTAGGCGATAACTTCCCTCAGACTTAAGCTTGGACTGGTAGCTTAAAATCACCCTTAGGCTTAGGTAAGCTTACTTGCTTCTAGCTAGGCTTACGTAAGCTACATGTCTAAGGCCTTATCCGACCTGCGATTCACAGGCTAGGAATCGAACTTGAGACTGAAAACTCAAAGTTGGGAGATCAATATCTCAGAGGGAAGGACAGCATAGCAAAACTGATATTTGTGTTAAATGTTCTTTTTTGATAATATTTCCATCCCCAAAGATCAAATTCCATAAGCTCACTGTCAGAAAGGTTTTAAGTTTGAACTTAAACTTAGGCTTTGCCTAAGTAGGAGTTTACATTTAAGTCTAACTATAAGTCTTAGCTAAAGCCTAAACCTAATCCTAAGTTGTTAGCCTAACACATAGGAACATTGTCAGCTTAAGTCTAAGCTAAGTTATCTTATGACTAGGGCCCGGATTCTTAGGACTTTTCCTAAAAAATCCTAAAAGTCCTAAAAAGTCCTATTTTGCCCTTTTTTGGGAAATTTTAGGACCGGTCCTATTTTGTACTTTTTTGGGTTTTTATGACCTAAAACGACCTTTTTTGGGAAATTTAGGTAAAAAATTGACGCTTTTCCTGGATTTCTACCAAAAATGTACAGCGATAGTGCAAATTTTTATGAATACCGCCTAAAATTGAAAAATTTTCGCCTGCGGCGCTATTTTTTCATTCATCAGAATAAAAATATTGGCATTATAGTTTCGGCGCCAATTTTAAAAATTTGAAAAAATGCACCTCTAAGAATGCACTTGGAAAAAATTTGAAAAAATGCACACCTAAGAATACACTTGGAAAAAATTTTTGCCAAAAAACCATAGGGGGGACCCTAGGGTTTTTTGGTCCTAAAATGGTCCTAAAATGCCCTTTTTTCGGTCCTTTTTAGGATCCTAAAATGCGATTTTTCGGTCCTAAAAATCCGGGCCCTACTGATGACCATTTTAAGTCAAAAACGTGGTTTAATTTGGGGACGAAATAATGAAATTTTGATGTAGCGTAAACTCTCTAATTTTGGCCCCGGGGATATATTTATTCACCGAGATTTAGAGGGTCAGAATATGAGAGTTTACGGTAATATTTCTAGGAGTTAGATTCTTCGCCCACGTTACTCTCCGCAGTTTCGGCCATCGCATTTTGTGGAATTTGTGGGCTCGTGAATATCGCAACTATCATTGTCTACAATGCGACTAGTAAAGATAGGATGGCCTTGAGCGATGCCAGGAGAGCCGAGCAGAGGATTGAACTTCGGCTAACTGTCTACGCCATTGTCACTTTCATTGCGCAACTTTTCTATGCGATTTGTATGGTAGGCATTGTTAACACCTTTGGGACCTTACCAGATTAGTGATTTTTACCTGGGAGTCCTCTAAAATTTTTCTTTTTTCTTCCATGTTTAGACCCTTCTTCGCATTATAATTTTCTTTTCAGACCTTGATGCACGTGGCATGTTGCGTTTTGGGCGAAGGTTGGGATCGTTTGTTTTTTTCTGCATTCAATCAACTGCCGTGGGTGATTGATTTGTCGCACATTGTTGTGCCTTCTTGGGTATGCTTTTATGGAGAAAATATGTCGGGGAAGATATAGAGAAAGAAAGCAAAATAGCGTATTTCCTCTAACATAAATTTTTTGACCAATTTTTACAAAATTTTGAAAATTTGTCCCATTTTTGCATTGGCGCCCAAATTTTTTGGGAAAAATTAATATTTTGAACTAATTTTTGGTAAATTTAGTGTTTTTCTGCTAAAATTTTGCAAAATTTGGGAAGAATAAAAATTTTTTGGCAAAAATAGGTGGGTTTATATTAGAGGATATAGTACCATATATGGTACCACAGTATACATTATGACAAGGCTGACCTCAAATCCGGGATCTGCGCATTCCTCTATCAGAGAGACAATTATTATGACCAATTTCCTTTAATTTTCAGAGAGCCCAAAATGTTTTTGTGAACCAAAATTTTTTGGGATAAAGCCAAAATGTTAAAAATTAGCGCCAGAGGACATTTTTTTGCTGGCAGAAGAAAATTTTATCCATTTAAAGGTTTATATATGGCTTAAGACCTAAGGATTTGCAGGTATTGCTCTGGGCCAGTGAGCCAATCCGGAAGTTGAGCATGAAAGAGTTGGGATTAAACAAGTTGCCATTCGCTAATAGGTCAAGCACATCCGTAGCTGCGTCATCGCATTATGGCTGTAAATTTTATTTGAAGCTTTCCACAAATTTTTGAAGAATTCCAAAATAATTTAAAACTAAAATTGCAATAAATAAAGTCATACAAAATGTTACAAATTTATAGGGCTGGAGAAGCTCGATGAATCCAAGAGAGCCAGAACATCTTGAAAGAACAATTATTGTACTTTATATTGTAGATATTATGTAATTATAGACTTGATACTAATAAGATTACTTTTTTAAAGCAATTTAAATAAGAAAGAAAGTCATTAGCTGTCTTACCCTTTTTGTGTAGCAAAAAAAATTAGGATTCTTTTGTTTCTTTATCTTGATACCGGGATCAAATCCGCTGTTGTTAAGACGATTACACAGTTACGATTATGGAGGCCTTAACTTAACTGAGGCTGGTCTTGACCGAGGTCATGTAACATTACGAGGGAGTCATGTAATGCTTCGGTCAAATCGTCGGACGGCGTCGTATTCGTCTGCCGTCTCTTCAAAGAGACAACGTCTGCCCTCTCTCTCTCTCAGAAAACGGCGGACTGTGTTCACAATGCATTGTTTTCTGGCGCCAGAAAACGACAGCTTCGTAAGATTAGGTGGGAGTCATGTAAATTTATGAGCCAATCATGGCATTTCAGCAACATGTCCTAATTTATTGGCAACATGTTTAAGTTGCCGGAATTTTTAACAGTTTATTTGTTTTAGTACCAAGATGTTCCTTAGAAACTTGGGAACATCTTGGTTTATAACGTGACTATTTTAATTATCCATAAAACACCACGCTATATATACACAAAAGAGCGCCAAATTTAAAACTCAGGAAACTTTAAAAAATTTCACAATAGGTAATTGCCTGAATGTGATTACTTGTTGCATTTATTAAAATTATAAAAAGAATAGTTATCGGAATAGAAAAGTGAACAAAAAGTGCATTCGGAAACGCCACATTCCTGTAAAATTGTTAGAAAAACATCGTCAAACACGGATTCTACTAGAAACAATTTGCATTAGCTGCAAAATTTTCTGAACATTTCAACGAGTTAAAAAATTTGTTTTGCGATATAAGACCATGTTATTATTTTTATCGATCGGCCATTGTCAATGTTCTCCGGCCCATTTCCCTTCTTTGTTATCACAAAGCAATCATCGTACTTGAAACAAATTTCCTTTTTTGCATGCCCTTTCTTTGCGGTTATATATTCTCGATACAATTATTACATTACTAGTCGTATTGATTTTGCTTAACCTGATTCGAATTACTCAGTTAGCATCGACGTGGGTGGTCCGTCTTCGTGTGAAATATTATTCCAACTTTGACAACCATATTTGGCTTTATTGAAAATTTTTCACATCTACAGGATAAATTTAGACAGGCTTGGGAATATCGATAAACGCCCTGTAGTCATACAACTTCGACGTGGGTGGTCCGAACTTGACTGGAACTTCTCTGAAGTGTGCAGGATAAATTTTGGCAATGGTTCGAGGAGGTGATTTATAGGAAGATCCGTTACAATATTCCATTTCAAACAAGATAAAAAATTTGAGACGAAACATTTTTCAAAGCTGAAATTAAAGTGCATATTAATTTCAGCCAAAAAATCCTCGGTACTGGACATCCGATTATATCGAGCACTGGGAACACTCGTCGTTTGCATTGTACTAGTAATAGTTGTGGCTATTATTGGATTGTCTAATAAGACTGATCCTGAAGCACGTCATCCACTTGCTTCTCAAGGTATAGTAAAACTTTTGGTACTATTGGCATATCGGGGGGAAGGGTTATCGGGGGGAAATTTTAATGAAAATACTAAAAATGTATGAAAATTCCCCCCCCCCCCCCCGATAACCCTTCCCCCCCGATATGCCAATAGTACCAAACTTTTTCATAGTGAAAATCTCTCACAATGGCTTACTGCGCCCACTCTCTATTCCTTGAGAATGAACCATATCAATTGAATTGGTGTCTGCCAGAAAAATGGGGTCCGCCAGAGAGTCAGATAAATACACTCTCTCGTCATTGGTCAACGTGTTTCGAAAGTAATTACTAGGGCGAGGATTTTTAGGATCGAAAAATCGCATTTTAGGATCCTAAAAAGGATCGAAAAAACGGCATTTTAGGATCGAATTTTCCCCAAAAAGGCCATTTTAGGATCGAATTTTGCAAAATTTTGATCAAAATTTGCCAATTTTTCGAAATTTTGCTGATTCTGATCAAAATTTGCCAAAAAAATTTTTGAATTTTTCCGAAAATATTTTTCAAAATTTTTCTGAAAATAAATTAATTTGGCCTAATTTTGAGTCAAAAATCCCATTTCAGGATCAAAATCCTAAAAGTTTTGGCCAAAACTTCCAAAATGGCGGTTTTCGGTGCAAAAATGCCGATTTTTGCCAAAATAGGATCGATCCTAAAATTTCCGAAAAAAGGCCAAAATAGGACTTTTTAGGAATTTTAGGATTTTTTAGGTATGATCCTAAGAATCCTCGCCCTAGTAATTACTGATCAAAGGCGAACTTCTTCTTGCGAGAAATTAATAGCGAAATATCTACAAGAAAATTTGTTAATTTTCCAACCTAAAACCCGTGATCAAACTAGTCTACGGGTTTACTGAGCTTTGTTTTTTTATCATTCAAAAAAATTTATTATTCCGAAATTTTTGCCAACTGACTATTACCTTTTCTGTTTCAGATGAGCAAGAAAAAATCACAGCTCGTCTTCTGGATAATATGAAAAGAGAGAACATTCTCCAGAACTTGAAGGCTTTGACCACTATGCCACATCCAGCTGGCACACCTGAGAACAAAAAAGTGGCTGAAAAGATTGCGGAAATTTGGACGCAAAATGGACTGCAAGGTTTTATTCCAGATTTTAGGAGAAGATTTAATCCTTATAGTAAGTTAAAGCGCTGAGGCATCCGATGGAATTTTTGGGAAGTGCATTCTTTATAGTGCTTATTTCCGTCTGTCGAAGTCAGACAGTTAGAGAAATGCGAGATAGTATGCGAAGTCAGAGATAAGACCCTAACCATACAAGTATGAAGGAGCGGCCGAAGGCCGCGACTGTCGAACACACCCTAACCATATACGCGAGTCACCTCAGGTGGCGAGCCAGTCCTGTGGTCGGGCTTCCCCCCTTGGAATGTGAGGGAACTTAGAACATAGGCATACACGTACAAATTTAAATCGGACTCCCGTAGGGAGTCCCAAGCCGCTAGTATTTGAATATTTCTATGTAGCTCACCTGATACCTTTTTTTTACTGTAAAATCTGTTGAAAAGGTCAATTAACTGGCGAAATTGCCAACTGTCGAAAAAAGCAAGAATGAATTATGGTGGGAAATTGCTCTTACTGATACTAGCTTGGGATAATTCGGCCGGCGGAAAAATTAGTCTGAAAAAATTTCCATGGAAAATTACCATAAAACGAGTGTGACTTATTTTCGCTTAGATGTGCACTTTATCAAATACAACGTGCTGTTATCGTATCCCGATTATTCTAATCCAAATCAGGTTTCCATATTGGATTCTGACGGCAGAACAATTTACAAATCAACTGGCGTTAGTCCACCTATTATTAAAGAAGAACAAAGCGCTCCAGGTATGAATGTATTGGGCTTAAGAAAATCAGTAAACTATTTTCTGGACAAACGGTAAACTTTATGATAAGTAATTTTTTCAATTTTTTACCAAAACTGAAACGCAAAAAACTGAACCTTAGTCACTTAATAATTCCAGGAGCAGGTATACAATGGCTTGCCTATGCCGGAAACGGCACCGTTGAAGGTGACTTGGTCTATGCTCACTACGGCACTAAACAAGATTTCAAAATCCTGGAAGAGATGGGCGTGTCGGTCGAAAGCAAGATTGTGATCATGAGGTACCACACGGATTTTCGTGGTGCCAAAGTTATGCAAGCGCAGTTGCGCGGAGCCATCGGCGCGATTTTGTATTCAGACCCAGCGGAAATGGCTCAGGAGGGAACGAGTCCTGGTAAATGTTTGGAATACGAATTTTTACCATTTTGAACTTTTAGAAGACGTCTATCCTTCGAAAGTTTGGCTCCCGTAAGGATTTTTATCTAATTTTCGCATATTTCCTAGAATAACTGAGCACTCAAAATGTAGAAAAATAAATTTCTGTGTTGATACCAAAAAGGGTCATGGTAAGAGTGGAAACAATGTCGAAAAAGATTTGTCCTAAACATCCAGAAAAGATGGTAAAAATTCACCCCACGGCCATTTTTGAACATCATTTGATGAACAAATGTGGTAGTTCCGACAACGATATAAACTTTTTGTTATTGTGGATCATGAATTGTGGATCCTGATCTAAATTTTTTAGGAACTTGTTTCAGGATCTTTTTGATAGTGATACCTTTTGTTAGTTAATTTTATTGCAATAGACCGAATGGTGTACAACGAGGTTCTCTCGTCATGGCCGACGGCGATGTGCTAACTCCGCTTTATCCCGCTAGGTCGGATCAGTTTCCAAGGAGAACCATTGAAGAGGTAATGTATGTGAAGTAATAATGTTTCAGCACATACTGGCAAGCCAGAATTTGAAAAATTCTGCTTAAGTTGGGATTTATGGAGATTAACTGGTTCGAAATCTCAATCTGATCTTTGATTTTTGAAAAGAAATTTCAGTTTTTATCTATGATTTTATTTTTTAGTAAAGTTTGAGAAACTGAGTATCATTTTAGGCGAAAGCCGACCACATTTTGCCCAGTATTCCGGCGCTTCCGATAGGATATTCCGACGCATATCAACTGCTGAGTCGGTTGGGTGGCCAAAGAGCCCCCGCAGATTGGCAAGGAGGCTTAAACCTTACTTATAATCTCGGGCCAGGATTTAACAGTGCAGATGGATCCCAGAAATTGCGAGTCGAAGTTCGGTCCTCACTGGAAATCAGGTAAAAATAAAACAAAATTATGGCGAAAAATACCAAATTTCGCTCAAAAAATTTCAAAACCCAATTTCGCTCGAGTATAAACTTTCGGACTATTCCAGAGAAATCCAGAACGTAATAGGCTATATCCATGGCTCCGAAGAACCGGATGAGTACGTGATTTTGGGTAATCATTACGACGCCTGGGTGTATGGCTCCATTGATCCGAACAGTGCGACGGCCACGCTTGCGGAGGTAGGGAAGTGACTTTTAAAGGAATTGGAGTAGATATTAAAGATAGAAAGATAGAGGAATTATCCTCAGAAATAGAAGTTATAAACTGCTATTCATAATGTAAGATAATGGTGATTTGAATTATATTGAGTACCGCA